>PVIY010014339.1:31609-56787 GCA_004026745.1 Myrmecophaga tridactyla | reverse complement strand
AACTAAATTTATTTTAACATTTGTTCCCCCTATTATTTATTTTTATTCCATATGTTCTACTCTTTTGTTGATATAGTAGCTGAAAGGAGCATCAGACACAAGGTTTTCACATTCACAGAGTCTCATTGTGAAAGCTATATCATTGTTCAACCATCATCAAGAAACATGGCTACTGGAACACAGCTCTACATTTTCAGGCAGTTCCCTCCAGCCTCTCTGCTACATCTTGAACAACAAGGTGATATCTACTTAATGCATAAGAATAACCTCCAGGATAACCTCTCGACTCTGTTTAGAATCTCTCAGCCATTGACACTTAGTCTCATTTCACTCTTCCCCCTTTGGTCGAGAAGGTTCTCTCAGGGATTGAGAAAACCTTCTTGACCAAAAGGGGGAAGAGTGAAATGAGACAAAATAAAGTGTCAATGGCTGAGAGATTCCAAACAGAGTCAAGAGGTTATCCTGGAGGTTATTCTTACGCATTAAATAGATATCACTTGTTAGTCAAGATGTAATGGAGAGGCTGGAGGGAACTGCCTGAAAATGTAGAGCTGTGTTCCAGTAGCCATGTTTCTTGAAGATGACTGTATAATGATACAGCTTTCACAATGTGACTGTGTGACTGCGAAAACCTTGTGTCTGATGCTCCTTTTACCTACCTTATCAACAGACAAGTAAAACATATGGAATAAAAATAAATAATAGGGGGAACAAATGTTAAAATAAATTTAGATTGAAATGCTAATGATCAATGAAAGGGAGAGGGGTAAGGGGTATGGCATGTATGAATTTTTTTTCTGTTTTCTTTTTATTTCTTTTTCTGAATAGATGCAAATATTCCAAGAAATGATCATGATGATGAATATGCAACTATGTGATGATATTGTCAATTACTGATTATATATGTAGAATGGAATGATCAAAAATTAGAATGTTTGCGTTTGGTGTTTCTTCGTATTTAAAAAAAATTAAAAAAATTAATAATAAAAAAAGAAATGTGTCAGAAATTTGACTTCTATTTAGAATTCTTTTAGCACTGCTCTTCATGCAGTCTCTTTCCCTTTAACTCTGTCATTATTCCAAAGTGGTGAAGCATAGAGAAAAAGACGGATAGTTACACAGCTCAATTGACCCACTTAGCAAGGAAGAGGTGAGACTCCCCATAGTTTTTTGTCTCTATTCTGATACTCCTAGGAAAAGTTAAAGAAGCACAAACGGCAAGAGAACTGGCTACATTAAAGCTTGTTTCTAAGGAGAGCGGACACAATAAGAATGTAATACCCACCATCCTGATGCCAAATGCACAAGATACAGAGCCATATTGCTGGTCTTACCATTAAGCAAAACAGTGATTCAAACCAAATCCACATATTAGAGGGTATAAGGGGTACTAAAATTTCAAGGCCAAGCCCTAGAGGGGCTTGAGACCAAGGAAGGAACATTAAACACCCATGAGTATAGTACATGCATATGAAGTACAGGCAACATTGATTCCTTCTCTTACTACAAACACTC
This sequence comes from Myrmecophaga tridactyla, assembly GCA_004026745.1. Classification (NCBI taxonomy): domain Eukaryota; kingdom Metazoa; phylum Chordata; class Mammalia; order Pilosa; family Myrmecophagidae; genus Myrmecophaga; species Myrmecophaga tridactyla. The sequence goes on along the minus strand of PVIY010014339.1, from coordinate 55,272 downwards.
CCACAGCACATTAATTTAATAATAATAATAATAATAGTAATAATAATAATAAAATCCAATGCAGATTAACTAGAATTTCTCATAAAAAAGATCTCAGATATTATTACAAATTTAAACTTGGGCTTGCCTTGGCGAGCTCTGTGCTAACCGTCCAGTTTCCTGGACATGTTAGAAACTCTTTTATCTTCTGTCAAGGCTCAGAATTTCTGTCAAGGCTCAAATACAAATGGTATGAGAACAACTAACTTGTGCTTCTGATAATTTATCCACAGCTTCAATAGCAACCAGTGCCAACTGATTAGACAAGTCAAAGCTGACAACGGAACAAAACCTTCCCAAAATATTACCTGTAAGACAAGCTAGCAGGTGGGCAGCAAGAGTCTCTCTGCAAGTGTTATTCAGTGCAAACATCAGGTGTCTCTTTTAAAAAGTGAGGCGTTTATTTATAATATCAAGAGCATCTGAAACATTTGGTTTCCATTGTTTAACTGAGTCATAACAGAAGATCCCTATCCTCATGGTAAAGGCCCCAGCCATTTCACACTGAGTTATGCTTTAGTAATGGGCACATCTCAGATTCGTTCATGAAAGAACAGCACTTCAGAGTTCTTGGGATTTCTTGGGATTTGATAACAAGCTTCTATATAATGCCTATGGTAATTATTAAACTCTCACTTAAGGGAAAAGGAGCTTTAATCAAAGTATCAAAAGCTATTATATTTATTTAACACCTGAATTTTAATTAGAAAGGTGAGATGAAATCTTTAGAGAAAAAATTCTGCAATTGCAGGGGATGGACGCGAGGCTTTAAAATTCCTTTTAAGCTTCAAGAGTCTGGACTGAGGAATTAAAATAAAATTCTAGTAGCCACAAGCACAAAGAAAAACATAATATACCCATTCTGGTTTGAGGTTTATTTCATATTCCTCTGCTTGGGAAGAGATTACCAAAATCTAATCTAATTTATTTCATCAAACTAATCAGAGAAACAGAATTTAAAATGGCAGTTTGGATCTAATACTCTGACATTGGAATTAGCAGCAATTCCAATGTTTCTTCAGTCTCAAGAACACACAACAACTAGACCATGACTGCAACAACACCATGACTCAGATACATTTGATCAACAAACTAAAGTTCTCATTGAAAAGGACTCTACAGAAATCTACTAATTGCTCAAACAAAACAATATTTTGGATTTTAAAACTTGTTGGAAATAGCAACTGAGAAAATCATTCCAAGAATGTCCGTTTATTGCCTCAATTTAGAAGTTTCAGGTGAATTGGACCCAGCAATCCTAGGCCTGAGGTGGATCTGAGAAGTCATCTCCTACCTCTATCTTATTCCTAAGAGATAAGGGCCCAACCTATTTTCAAAGCTTATCTGTTTACAAACACTACAACCTAATGTAATACCTTCTCTCCTCACATCCTCTAATATCAGGAAATACTTCTTAAGCTTGCACTACATCTCTGCCTTTAATATCTCTTCACCAAGAATCCTGTATCAGATTAGAGCTTGACGGAGTCTACATGGAGTTGTCAAATTAAAAGAACAAACCTTTGAATTATATTCTGTTAGCTATTAAAAATGATTTAGTTGCTGACCTATGGTAAATTGTGAAAAAAAGCAGGTCACATAATAGTATTTATATTTTGATCTCAATTTTGTAAAAAACAACACCCTCTCTCATACACACACACACACAAAAAGACTGCTTAGCCAAATTGTTAAGAATGGTTTTTCTTGGTATGTAGGACAAAGTGATTTTTACTTTCTTCTTTCTGTATGGTCTGATTAACAAAAAACAAAACAAAGCAAAAAACACAACCATTTTCATTTTGGGAAAAAAAATGTTCTGAAAATAAAACAAAAACAGAAAAAAAACCATCCTCATTTTCTTATACTCTTGCATAATAGTCAGAAAGACCTTGTACCTTACCTTATCAGCACCTCGCCTCTGGTTAAGAACATTAACTGAAGTTAATCCCTATTTTCCCAGTCTACTTTTTTTATTAGTTGAGTCTTTGAAATATTAAAGAAAGAGTACTATAAACCATTTTCTTCATTTTAGCAGCTAAGTTTTTCAAAATGCTTAAGTTAATGTTTGGGACCTATAAGTTCATGGAATGTAGAGCATCCCTGGTTTCATTCTATTTTCAATGCTAAAGCAAAATGTGGGTTTGGAGCCTTGTTGTTGGGGGTTTAAAATAAATAAACAAAATAAATAAATAAACAAACCTCAGTTGACTGTCAAACTTTTAACATTATGCACAAGCCTCAAGATGAGAGTTTTAGCATTCCAAATTTAACTCAAAACAAAAGGCTTTGCTTTGTGTCTAACAAATGCTCCTTTCAGTATAAAAGTGCTAATTTGTCCAAAGTCATACAATGTATTCACTGATTTTCTTGAAGATGACTCATTATTCAATAGTCTGAAGCATAATGACCATGTGTTGTAACAATTCAAAACAATTATAAAATGGTTGTCATCTGAACTCTGAATTGATTCATAGGCATCAGCTATATTTTCTGAATTTAAATTTAATAAATGTAAAGCAGCTGAAGCTGCACATTTTAAAAGGGAAAGAAAAGATTTAGTTGCCAACTCTGCCTTCCAATCTGCTTTCTTAATGCTCTCCCAAGTGTCTTGCAAGTGAAATTATTCTAACCTATAGAAGTGCAATCCAAACTCTAGAAGGTTATCAATGAGAAAAAGAAAAGGTAAGTAATGAAAGACCTCAGCTTCAATTTTACAAAAAACCACACAATTTTTGGAAGCTATAAAAATACCCGTTGGGCATGCAGTATATAAGTGTAACTCTGTCATTATGGGTTGTGGAACAGTCGTTCTTGAAGTGATTCCAGGACCATCACTTGGGAACTTGTTAAAAATATATATTCTCATCCCACTACCTTTCTCCCCACTTACCAGAGTCAAACTCTCCCACTGACTAGAGTTAAACTCTGGGGATAGGGCTCAGCAATGCATGTTGTAACAAGCCTTCCAAGTGATTCTGATTCACTCTAAAGTGTGAGAACTACTGCTGAACGACCTCCTCTTTCTTTCATTTTACCTTTAAAAAAGTGTTTAAGACAAAAGCATATCAAGAAATACTTTGCAAAGTGACTGTGTGATTGTGAAAATGCTGTTTTGATGCTCCTTTTATCTACAGTATGGACAGATGAGTAAAAAATTAAGAATTTATATGGGTCCCAGAATCTAGAGTTCTCTGGGTTTAGGTCCTTACTAGTGCTGTGACATTGGACAAGTCACTTGGCCTGAAAATGCTCTAGTTTCTTCATTTCCTGACTATGCTTCACAATTTGAGAGGATCAGAAGGACATGAAAAAGTATCGCAGAGTGAAAATGCTGCCTAAATACGGTAATTATTGTGTCTATAGAGACAAGAGAGGCCAAAAAACATAGTAGTTGAGGCTCTAAACTAGGCGTCTCAAATTGGTACCCTGTGGGCTAGAGATGCAGTGTTCTTCTAAAAAAAAAAAAAAAAAAAAAAAACGAGCACTTTTCTCCCCCACCCCATCTCTCTCCACCACCTTTTTAGTGATCACCTCTGGAGTGTAGCATCCCCCTCCTCTGCGCCCCCTCCCTTTTTAAAAGAAGTTGTAGTTTTATAGAAAATTCATGCAGAAAATACAGAATTTACATATCCCATCCTTCCACACAGGTTTCCCTATAATTAAACACTGTACATTAGCATGGTACTGTTTCAGTTTGTTAAAGCTATACTATGAGAAATGAGTTGGCTTTTTCAATGAGGATTTATTAGGTTACAAATTTACAGTTCTGAGGTCATTATTTTTCTAGAATCAACTCAAATCCCACTGTCTACATGAACTCTCTCCCTAATATGTCAAGTTCTTCTCTTTCTCCTGAACTTGAATTTTTCCTATGGTCATTAATTTACAATGTGGTACTTATAATATCTTGAACCATCCAATTACTTCATATTAGCTCATATTCCCAATTAAATTGTAAGCTCCTCGATGACTGGGACACACCATTTCTTCTTTTTGTATTCCACATAGTTTCTAGCACCAGAGGCCACACAAATTTATAGATTTATGCCTGAGAGTCTTGTAAACCCACAACTTCTCTAATAAAAAAAAATATGAGACATAAAAACGACTGTTTAATGTTGGCTTTCTCACTTAGTCTTCTGAGGGAAGGACTGATGATACTACCAACTTACCAGCCTGATGTTGTCTTCTGGGCGGAGTAACATGAACATTGCTTGGAGATGCTGTTGGAGATCACCTGGTAAAATTTACAAAATAAGGATAATTATTCTCTATTCTAATCTCAATAGAGAAAACTCAATCTACCCTGATGATTTTATAAAAGAAAGTCCTGGTTCACCAAGGGACTCTAATTAGACACAGCAATTGAGTGTCTTAATAATTACTGACTTCTTTTTAAATGGAAAGCGAAATGGAGGACTGCATCTTTATACATTCACTTTGAGTCTATACTACATTAACATCTGTTCTGGTGTCCTGTGAAAGGATTACTTGCAACTGATCTCAATTTTTTATGATGCTAGATGAAGACTGAGTGATGCTTTGATCTATTAAGTAGAGGGAGCACTGGCTGTGCGCTCAGGCCCATTGAAGGTAGCAACGAGGACATCTTGAAAATGGGGCTGTGTACATCATACTTTTCCATCTTTATCTCTGATCCTAGTTAAAGTATGAATGCTAGAAAAAATCCTTAACATTCAAAAAACAAACCATTTTGTAATTCCTAGTTTGATAAAAACTAACTGTAATCTTCAGTAACCCTTAACCTAAGATTTCTTTTAGAATAACGTCAACGGTTTAAAACAATTTCCACATTAGAGGCTGATATTAAAATAAGAGCACTTATTAAATACAGCAGATCCCAAGGGATTTGTATTCTGCTGAACACTATTATTGCGTGCTTTAAAATGGCCATTATTTGAATCCTTATTTGTTCTTATACATTCTATGAAATTAAGTTGAAGTTTATTTATATCCAATATTCTGCACTAGAAAATCTGAGGTTTTGAATGCTAAGAGATCATTAGATAATGTGGGATTACAATTAGAGAACGAAAAAATTTCTTCTTGCCAACGAATTCCAGCCCTTTTGAGTCTAAAGTGACCGACATAGCCAAACAATCATGAATGTCAGTGTAACTGGTTCTCACACTAGTCTTGGAATCTACACAGAATTTTCCTCTAGGTAACTTCATAACTGTTAATTATGAGAGGAAATACTGATACTCAAAGAAGTGGAGAGAGGAGGGAAGAAAAAAAAAGTAAGTTGACAAAGAGGTGTCTCAGTCTGCAGGGTCTGTAAGTCTGCAAGCCTTTCTTTTGTTGTTTCCTTCCTTCTCTTAAAGAACAATTTTGTTGCCTTTTTTCTCCATTTCATTGCTGGTTGCTGACTAATTTCATTGCTGGAGAATCTTTCAAGTTTAAATATTAAAAAGGAGAGTCATTGTGTTTGGCCAGATTCATAATGCACTTCACACCCAGAGGCAAAATCTAAGTCTTACGTGTAAGAATCAGTGTGGGTTGTTAAGTATACATCCAAGAGAAATGAAAATAAATGTCAACACAAAGGTTTATATACTAATGTTCAAAGCAGCACTAGTCTTTATTAACCAAAAGGTGGAAACAACTAAAATGTCCATGAACTGATGAATGGATAAATAAAATGTGATATATCCATGCAACAGAATATTATTCAGCCATGAAAGAATGAAGTACTGATACATGCTGCAACATAGATCAACCATGAAATCATTATGCTAAGTGAAAAAAGCCAGACTCAAAAGACCAGGTAAATAATTCCACTGATATGAAATGTCCAGAATAGGCAAATCTATAGAGACAAAATGTAGATTAGTGGTTGTTTAGTGCGGGGGTGGGGTGGGTACGAATGGAGGAAATAAGGAGTGACTTCTAATGGTATGGACTTTCTTTCTAGGGTGATGAAAATATTTCAAAATTGATTGTTGTGATGGTTGCAAGGTTCTGTGAATATACCAAAATCATTCAGTTGTGTATTTTATGAGATATCTTAAACCTGTTCTGTTTAAGAAGGAGTGTGGCAAGACAAAACATTAGGCATAAACAATGAAAAGCAACTAGTTACAAGGCCGGGCAACTGAGTTAAATATTTTAAGCTTTTTAAAAATTAAATTTCCTTCCTATCAGAGGAAATAACCTAAGCAAAGGATTTTCAGGAAGGAGAACTTCTGAAGGTAGACTATTTCTTGCTAGATAGTAGCCCAACCTACTCCAAGCACTATTGGTCCAAAGATCCAACTGGCTTACTTGAAAGTGATAAGAACCAAGAAGCTTGACCTACAGCAAGACTTCTTTTTTTTTTTTTTAATAAACTTTTTTATTAATTAAAAAACTTAACCAAAGAACATTAAGATATCATTCCATTCTACATATACAATCAGTAATTCTTAATATTATCACATAGTTGCATATTCATCATTTCTTAGAACATTTACAGCAAGACTTCTTATGTGAGTCAGGTATGTGGAGATTCAGTTCTGTTAATGGCTATGAGCAAACTGGGTATTTTCTACTGGGAAACTGTTCTTTGCACAGACTAACAGAGGTAATATACTAGTACCTTTAAAATCCCTCCCCTACACTTTTCTATATATTTCTTGCCACTGCTAGTTGATACGGTCCACTCAAAATGTCTTCACAGTTTGTCCATGTAGTAGCATGTATTAGAGTCTCATTCCTTTTTAGGCCTGAAAAATATTCCATTGTATGTATAAACCATTTGTGGTATATACAGAGAAATGTCTATTCAAGTCCTTTGTCCAATTTTGTAGTGAACCCTTTAAAATCTCTTCTCATTCCTTTCTGTGCATATTTTTCCAGTATTTTCTTTGTTGTTACCATAGGGCTAAAATACAACATTCTAAATCTCCATCAACCTTGTTTGCTTTGATAACAACTTACCAATAGTATACACAAGTTATGTACCTATACCCCTTCAATTCCCCCAACTTTATGTACTTTTTCTTACAAATTACACATTTATACACTATAAGTCCGAAACCATTGATTTATTTACTACTTTTTCTTCATTTGTGTTTTAGATCCTATAGGAAGTAAAAAGTGGGATTACAAACCTAAAGTACAATAGTACTGGCATTTATATGCCATTACCTTTATTGGAGATCTTTATTTATTCATGCACTTTTGATTTATTGTCCAATGTCCTTTCCTTTCAACCTTCAGCATTTCTTGTAGGGCTCATCTAGTGGTGATGAACTTCTTCAGTTTTTGTTTAACTGGAAATGTCTTAATTTCACCCTCATTTTTGAAAGACAGTTTTGTTGGATACAGAATTCTTGGTTGGCAACTTTTTGTTTTAGCACTATAAATATATCATCCCCCTGTGTGGTTCTTTTTTTTTTTTTGAGTGAAATCATAAAGAACTGAAGATTTACTGCTGTGAAAACAAATCTGTAGTACAGTAGTATGAATCTTGGGTATTAAGCATACTCAATTGAATCAAGTTAAGAAGTTGAAAAGTTAATAATTTTTTGAGTATGAAAGTCTACAAGCCAGTTGACCCAAGAGTAACTGAGATATCTAACTTGTCCAGTTGAAACCAGACATTATGTTCAACTTCTATTTTTTAGAAAGCTATAAAAATTATAATTTCAACAGCTCATAAACCAAATAAAATGTTTTTTGTTAAACTCTTAAAAAGCCAATTTTCCACAGCTCAATTCCAGGACCCCAAGGGTGGGGGGGGGGGAAGCATCATGACTATTCAGATGAAAGCAAAATGAATGTCATTGGTATCAGTTATTTTTCCCCACTGAGGTATAAAATCTATATAGAAATTTATGCTAAACTATAGCAAACTGTACTTCTCAGAGTTCTGATTTAATTTTCTTTAAACCCTGTTTAGCATAGTTTTAAAAATTGTTGTAATAATGTTGTTTTCATGACTGGTTCCAGATCTTTTTCATTTATTTTATATCAATATTAATTTTTGGCTATCAATTCTAATCAGGAAAAAAAAAAACTTGGAAATCTCTTCATCATAACAGCACATTCAGCAGTAATTACCAATGTTCAAGCAAACCATAAAAAGTGCAGTTCTCCAGAAAGCAAAATCAACAAAAATTTTGTTGATTGTTTCAATATTCTTTACAGTTATTCTTGATGAAAAACTCTCTCAATCCTGAAAACACCAGTGTGCACAGTCTTATCAGTATGTACGTTCACATTCTTGCACAGAAAGGTAGTTCACAGCTAGTGAAAAGCTAGAGGAGTTTTAATGGCTGATAAACCTTATATCCCACAGGGCAGAAAACACTTTTTCTTTTTTGCTACTTAAGAATGTGGTAGAAATGTATGCTGAGGTAGCCCAATCAATCCTTAGTTTTTTCTTTTTTTGTAAATTTGGTCTCAGAATATTTCTGGAAGGGTGACATTTCAAGAAGCCAAAGCTTGGGACTGGTTTCCATTGCAGTCTCTAATGCTGGGCACCTGGCTCTCCTCTTCCCGTGGCTTTATCCAGGCCCTGACTATTGTTCATGTGCTGCAGGGTTAATTTCACTGGATCATATTCCCACAGTTGGAAGCCTTTTAGGTGGTGCCATTTGAGCACTGTGACTGGACCACAATGTTTGGAAGCATCCAAGCAAAGGTCATTGGTTCTAATTCCTTTGTTGGCTGTATAAGAAAAACCCAATTACTTCCCATACCATGACAGTTAAATATTACCACTTTTGTCATTCTCTTTTCTAGCCATGTTATCCAGATACTGATTTGTTTCCACATTACATGTCTCTCCCCAAGAGAAATAGTGATGTGGAATTTGAGAAAAAGGATATTTTCCAGGGACCAAGAGAAAGGTCTGCATTGTAACTTTTGTCTTAGACCAAGTCTTGATATATTTCCATAATCTACCTTTGTTATACTGGGGAAATCATATAGAAGAAATTCTTGAACTTATCCATCCAAACTTCTGCAAGTTGTCTGTTATTTTTACTGATAATCTGCCTTGTGCCTCCTGGAAATGTGAAACGTGTAGTTTTACGAAATATGTGTCCAACATGTGAACACTTAACAATTTCCACAGGATTTCCACACTGCCAAATCCTAAAGGAAATTTCTAGGTTTTCTCCTCCCCAAATATATATTCCAGCATCATATGTTCCAATTTCCTGAAAGTAATCTCTGTCTATTGAAAAAAGGCCTCCTGTCATTGTTAGTGTTCTGATACAAAGAGTTTGATCATCTTTTCTTTTGCCCATTTCTCTTTGGAGAACAGGATACCAGTGAAAATTGAGCTTTCAGTTGAGTCCACCATAGGTCATATCAGAACATGCCATGTACTCAAAGGTATCATCAATGATCATATCAATGATGGGATGTGCCACTGTTCTCCTGTCATGTTTGATCCTGGCTAACAGAGGCTCCAGCCATTCCACTGTACACTCATCTTTAGACACAGCAACTCCTTTTAATCTAGCTCTAATCAATCCAGAATGCTGTTTCATTCGAATTACATGAACTGATACTTTTAATTTCCTCATATAACTCTCTAGATGTCTTTTCAAAAACTCTCTTTCACTGGTATCATCTACCAGAACAATTTCTTCTAGCGTGTGTTTTGATGAGTGATTAATGACATTATGGACAGTTTGCAGAAGAGTGCAGCAAACCTCACTGTGGAAAACAGTCACCACCCTTGTTATAGAAGATTATCCAGATACACCTTTGTTTTAACCCTTCTACTAACCTCTGGCAAAGATTTGTTGAGTGCAATCATTTCACTCGCTATTAAATTGAATTGATTGATTTTAAACATTTTTCATCTTTTCCTGATCCTCTTTAGGAATGATGACTGTTTTCCTCATTTCTCCAGGACTTTCATGAGGCTTTTGTACTGGTCTAGAACATCCCCAGCAGGAAGTCCTCTTTCCTTTATTTTTAATCACATTTGTTGCATTCACTGAAGTAAAACAGGAGGAACTAAACTAAGAGTACCCAAATTAAGGAGGTGGCTAGGACCACTTATAATATGCAAATTTTTTCATGGCACTTTAAGTCAAATGCAAAATTTTAAAACATACATATATAAATATACAAATATAATGAAAATTATCTCAATCCAGTTCCATCAGAACATATGTTTATAACCCCAAAGTGGTTTTTCAAATGAATTCATATCCCAAATCCGTATGTCCCACATCTCGGTGAGCACGCGGCAGTGGCAGTAAGTCCTCCTCAGGCCAGCCTGGGCAGTTGTGGTGCAATCCTGTGGGCGTTATTCTCGGGTTGCCATTCTCCGCGCTGCCCCCTCAACCACTGCTGGCAGCTCCCCCTGGTGTGGGCCCCCATCCCACTGTGTTCCATATTTCCCATGAGAAATTGGTACTTAGTCTTACTGAGCTCCTTTGTACATGATACATTGCTTCTCTCTTGTGGCTTTCAGAATCTTCTCTTCATCTCTGGCATGTGACAGTTTACCATAGGTCCCAGTGTGGGTCTATTTGACTGTCTGGAGTATCCTGTTCAGAGTCAGCTCAGCATCTTGGGTGTGTATATTCCTGTTTTTTGTTAAATTTGGGGAGTTTTCAGCCATTATTTTTTGTTTGTTTGAAAACCATTTTAATTTAATTGTTATGCATACAAAATACAAACATAAGGGTATAGCTTGATGAACTATCACAAAGTGAACCCACCATTATAACCACTACCCAGGTTAAAAAACAGAACATAACCAGAATCTAGGAGATTTCCCCTCCCAATCACTACCCTGTTTCTCTTCCCCTAAAGTAATCACTATTTTGACTTTTAACATATCCAAAATAGTTTTCTTATTTTTTTAATGCTATATAAATGGGCTCATACAGCATGTATTCTTTTGGGTCTGGCTGCTTTCAATTAACATTGTGTTTGTAAGATTTATCTGTTCTGTTTTGGGTAGTAGTAATTTTCATTACTGTATAGTTTTCTTTTATGTAAATATAGCATTTATTTACAAATTCTAGTGTTGATGGATATTTGGGTTTTTGCAGTTTGGGGCTTTCACAAATAATGCTGCTATAAACCTTCTTATACATGTCTTCTGGCGCAAATACATACACATTTCTATTGTTTGTTTCTGTTTCTCAACATACAATACTTGTTTCTCAGCCATTACTTCTTAAAATATTCTTTCTGTCCCTTTTCTCTTTCTTCTCTTTCTGGGACTCTCACGACGAGTATGTTGTAATGCTTGATGGTGTCCCACAGGTCTCTAAGGCTCTGTTCATTTTTCATTCTTTTTTCTTTGTGCTCCTCAGATGAATACTTTCAATTATCTTATCTTCTATATCACTGATTCTTTCTTCTTCTAGTTCCAATTTGCTGTTGAACCACTCTAGGGAAATTTTTTTGATACTGTGATCTTCAGCTGTTTGGTTCTTTTTCATAATTTCAATCTCTTTCTTGACATTCTCTTTGTGTTCATCTGTTTTCTTAATTTCCTTTAATTCTTTGAAATTAGCTAGGACCATTTTTTAAAAAGTCCATCTAGTATTTCTAAGCTCTGGTCTTCCATGTTGATGGCTTTCGTTTCTTTATCTTGCTCCGTTGCACAAGCCATTGTCTCCTGTTTATTTTGTGTTTTGTAATCTTTTGCTGCAACCTGGACAGTCTGTTATTTTCATATGTTATTATCCCTGGGAGGGAGGGAGGAGAAACACCTTTCAAGTCTTTGCAGACTGACCTGTGTGAGTGCTCTCCTCAGGGATTATCTTTCCTAACAATAATGTTAGAAAAGAGCCTAAGGCACAGGCATAGGTGTTCTTCCCCATCTTGACAGTGCATATGCCTTGTACTGGATATGTGTGTGTGGCCTTAGGAATTTCCCTATTTTCACAGAGAATGTCTCTGCTTCCCTAAGAAACAGTGTTTCCTCATGGTCCCAGGCACTGCACTGTATGTCCTATAGCCAGTAAACCTTTGCCTTACGCAGCTGCGATTTGAATGTTCTCCTCCAGTGTTCTGTAGTACAGCTCCATAAGCTGCCTTCCACACACACAGGCTGAGTTCTGGGACTGTGGGCCTGCAAAATATCTCCTGCTTCAGATGTTCAAGCTGCTACCAGATGGATTAGCACAGACATACATGTTCCTGGTATGCAGAGCTTCCTCTGGAACCAGGACCAGGAACTTGCAATCATGAATCCTGGTGAAACCAGTGAGGAGCCAGTTGAGGGAACAGGGGTAGGGTTCAGCCAGGGGTATCAAGAGGAGTATTTCCTACCATTTTTAGGTTGCCTTTTTTAGATTTGGTGCTTTCCCTATTACCACAACCTTTTAACTGTTTTCTGGAGTTTTGAGAAAGATGGTTTTGTCAGCTCACTATATGTTGCTTAAAGCTTCTGTGCAAGGATGTAGCACTGAGCAGCTCATTCTGCCATCTTGATGACAAGTAGCTAAGTTGCAGATTTTAGTTGCTTTTCAAGATTTTTAATTGTTTCTCTTAAATATCAGTAGACATTCCCTCATAATATTACTTTTTTACTGCAAAAAAATTGTATTTGGGTACTTAAAATGCAGATTCCCCCTACCTCAAATTTTAACCAGTCAAGAAGCATGCACAAGAAAGTGCATTTAGACATAGTAAGCCCTTGGTCTGCTCTTGATTCTACTATCATCCTTCAGTTACTGTGAACTCAGCCTAGGCACACCTGTAGACATAAATGTCTGCCTTTTGTGAGCTGTGTTTATACTCACACTACCTCATTTGTTCTCGTCTGGATCACACTGAACCCACTTAGTCCATGTTAAATCTGCTTTTCTTTTCAGTATGGGGAAAACCAAATGAACAAAACCTGTATAGGAGTTAAGTATGACCAAAGAAAAAGACCAATCAAGACCTAAGCTTTAAAAGCCATGATCCCACTTATAGTTATATGCCACAGAGCAACTGCCCAACATCTTAGTCAGACAAATTATACTTAAATAAAGAATGTGTTTTCTTTTTAATCTAATGATAAATATTCACACCAAACAGAAATAAAAAGCTTAGCTGGAGCCACTTCCTCTGTGCATTCAAGTATTTGGGGGAAGTGTTTGTTTTTTTCTTTTACTGGTAGGCATTGAAGAGGAAGGTTTTTGAAAGTTTAACCCAAGGCTAGTTTTCAAGGGTTTTATTTAATTTTTTACCCTTAAAATTTTTTCATGGCTGAAGAGTTTTGGTAGGAGAATAATACTTTTCAATGAGGTAGATTATAATTCTGAGCTTCTTCATTTGCAAATAAATGAGGGCCCAAACAGATACTAAAATGGCTGTGATTATTTTGGCTGGAGGTAAATTGGTCAGTGAGGTCAGGTACTTCTGCTCTCATTTCTGACCTACACACAAGATCTTCTTTGTTCCTTTCCTAGTAATCGAGATTTCTTACACTCTTGGAGTTCAGATGTCATCCAAGTGGCACATTTATGACAACAAGCTACCATCTCTTTGTATATAGCATTTATTAGGACGTCTCCAATCACTGCCCTCAGAATGACTTTTACTTTTTCCTCAAGTACCACAAACAAGGTTTGACGGTAGAAGGGAGGCATATCTAGAGACCTCTCTCCCTGGGATAGGCTTTCTATAATTCTTTCTTAATCTCATCACCACAGGAGTACCTTACTTGAGAGGAATCCAATATATGGAAATATAAATTATTTACCACTGCAAGGCTATTTCAAAACTAGAGTCTTATACTCATTCTGAAGTGAACAGCTATTTGATGTACTTCCTCCTTGTTTCTATGAAAATCCTCTTGGCTAAATGTACGGTCTTTTTAGTGCATATCCATTCAAGATTACAGGAAGTAGACCTGACATTCAAGAACTGGCATTTCACAACTCTGTGATGCTCAGAAAATAAGCTGGCGCATGGGGGAACAGGAGCCAGGGCTGCCTTGTTCTGGCCAAGCCCAGCAGCCCAGCATACTGGCCCAGGGGCATACTTGAGAGCCTCATGTGGTTCCAGGACAGTTGGTCGCATGGTTGGTCACCCTGCTTTAGTCTCTACCCACCAGGTGGAGGGAGTGTAGGATGAAAGGTGGATATTTAAACCATCTTGTCCCTACACCTTTTGTACCAAATCATCTGGAAATGGAAGCTGCAGGGGAAGCTTATGGAGCCTCGCTCTCTGCCATTCCCTGACTCTGAAATCTCTTCCAAGACATATAACTTGCTGAAGCTCAGATACCAGATAGTGGTCAGTGGTTTAATTCCTGATTTCCATTCAGAAAACTGAGCTTTCCTTAAGCTGTCACCAGGGTCAAGAAGGGGCCCCGGAGACCCCACAAAGACCCAGCACTGTCCTTCCACAGGAAGCCACCACTCTCTTACTACCAAGGAGAGCAGTGCCATTATTTCAGTGCCTATGACTCTTAACCCCCAAACCCCAGTCTCAGAAAAACTGCCATCAAGTCTCCTACCCCTGGTGTCTTGGACAGTCGCCCCTGCAGCTCCTTCTTCCAGCAGAATGACAGAGTTTCCTGAGATCCTCTGACATCTCCTAGACCTACCCTAGCCATGGATACAGCACCTGGACATCTGGCATTCCTTCACATCCTCTCAGGGATAGAGCCAGGAACCTATTTCAACCTCCAGCAACACCAGCTGTTAGAGCCCTGCCTGTCCTACCCTGAGCAGAGCTTCAAGCAGGAATACCATGACCTCCTATATGAGCATGTGGGCTAGCCAGCCATGGATCAAAGGGCATAGGTACCCAGGGACAGGGGTGGTGATCAAATAGGAGCAGATGGAATTCATCTATGATTCAGAAGCCCCTGGGTTTGTGAACCCCAATACACGTTCACACAGAGGGTTTCTCTGGATCCTCTCTAGCACTAGGTGATGAGGCCATGGGCTCTGACTATGAGAAAGCACCACAACTACTCCCAAATGATGCCTGCATCAACCCTGAGAAATCTGAAGGAGATATCAAGCAGGAAGGTGTTGACCATTCCAAGGGGGGCCACCTTACCAGCACCAGGGCACCTGGCAGCTATGGCAGTTTTTGCTGGTCCTGCAATACGACCTAGAAAATGCCTACTTAATTTCCTGGAAGGCATATGCAAAAGCCTTAAACCAAAGCTCAACAGAGAATACATAGTTGTTATGATGTAATAAATGTAATGGATATGTGAAAACTTTTCTATAGGAATTAGTTCTCATCGGATACTAAATACCAGGGATAAACCTTGACTATGAAATAGGTAAGAGGAAAGCATTCACATCTGTCAGACACTTAACCTGAGATGAAGAAATCACAACAGGAGACATTAACTTTGGGTGTTTGTAAAATAAGATTTTTCTTTTGGTCTCCTTTTCTACAGCAGTATACACTAGATGTAATCTGTGACCATCATAAACATCTGGGTGGGCAGGGAGGCTTGTATTGAATTTCTCACTAGAAAAACATCAAACCATATAGACTGGTAATATATTTTTTATAACATTTTAATAGCATACAAAAAGGATTATTTAAAGAAACTACATAAACTACATTTTTAGAGAAAAGGACCAAATAAAAATAAAAACAAACTGTTAAGTACCTCTCAGTCTCTGGGGTTTGTCCTTTTCATTACCTGATGTCAAATTTTGTACATGGATTGCATTTTAAAAAATATAATAAAGTTCTGTTCTCTTAAAAAAAAAAAAATTTCCTGGAAGGGCCAGGGGATGGAAATCAAACTAACCAAGCCCAAGCAAGTCACCAGGCTCTAGGGTATTCAGAAGAATCAGCCAGCCATGAATTACGAAAAATTGAACTGCTCAATCTGATACTATTATGCAGAAGATAGCTGGTGAATGTTACACATACAAGTTCGTGTGAGTCTGAGGCTCTCTTTTTTGTGGCCTTCCCAGAGTATACAGCTCTTAAGGAGGAGTCTGACAGGTGAGTGAGTGAGGAGGGCACACAGTCCCTTTGTCCCACCTAGACAAAATTCCCACCTACCTCCCAGAGCTAGCTGGTCCTGTTCAGCAATTTGGCCTCAAAGGTGTCTACTCTTACCAGCCCCTAATAGCTACTCCCCTTTGTGGTGGGTGCTGCTGGGTACACATATAGATGAAAATGGTTGTGGGTATGCCTCTGGGACGGATCCCCATTGATGCATCAGTTACTCTGGCCCAGACTCTTGGCTGCTCACCAGAGGCAACAGGAGGGAAAAGTGTGGAGAAATGGTAACGTCAAGAGTTTTACCTCTATCCAAGAGGAACTCAGCTCAATCTCTTCACAGGTCCTGCTGGGAGGTCTAATCCCTAATCCCTTTCCCCCACCACAAAGTAAAAAAGACTGTTCTGTTCTTGAGGACAGAGAAGGAGCTTCCACACCATATCCTGGTGTTTGTGTATGTAGGTAGTGGTGGTGGTGGTAGTAGTGGATGCATTAAGCTCCCCAGATCTCCCTGTTGGGTGACAAGCTTACAGCTTGCACTCTGCCCCAAGCGTGGTCCTGGCCCTGTTGCCCTGGAGTCAGTGAGGAGCTTTCATAACCAAGTGGAGGCACTGGCTACCCCATATACCAGCTGTGGCCCTGGAAGGTTCAGGGCCCTGGTTGTCAGTTCTTGGTGTTTTGTGTTTCCAGACTTAGGGGAAGACTGAAAGGGATGGGGCTCCAAGGGGGTCTTTGCCCCTCCTCAGTCTTTTCCTGGGTGCAGGCCTGGGAGTCAACCTCCACCACTACATCTGTCAGACCTTAATAAAGGTCCCTGATTCTCCTGTTGTTGTTTTTTAAGTACTGGTATTACAATATGTGACATAATAACTCCTTATCATGGTAATGACAGTGAGTTTACTTTTATCTGTCTTGGTAATATACTCTATCATTCCATTCATACCACCACTAGAGAACAGACAGAAACATGAAATTCAATATTTGGTTAGTTAAAATTTACACAGAATCTGAGGGAGCACAAGTATTATTCAGCTACTGAAATCTTAATTGAGAGGGCACATACTACTTTATGAGCATTATTCTTGTACCTTCTCATTACCATTCCAACAAATTTTTTTTTACAATCTACTATGTGTTTAAGGCATTCTGTTAAGTGCTGGAAATATGTTTCATGGGAGTGAAAGAAAAGTGATTACAGCATATAGTACAATGGTTTGTTTTAAAACTACAGAACTGCTGGAGAAATGGGGATAAGGTAGTAAGCCTTTTAGAACAAAACCAAAGGCAAGGTAACCAAGAATGGTATATGTGGAGCTTTACCTGCATGCTTGTTACGTCTATGGCTGATTCTTGGTGTGGACGATCCATTTCCCCGGGGTAAAAAAAGAGCAGCACCTTTGACGGTCAGAAAGCTCTCGCTGATGCTACAAGGAAAAAGCCAAAAGAAAATAAATTACTTAAGTAAGAAAATCAAAGAATAGGATGGAGACCCACTCCAGGATTGTCCCTTTTTCCCTATTCCTATGTCCCAACTTCATAGGATGAAGTAAAAATGAAATAGAGACTCCACTTGCTCACACAGCCCTGTCTACTCTAGACAATTTTCTGAAACCAAAAGTCTAATATTCTACATACATAACATGGTAGCAGTTGAGAATGAAAGCTCTAGACACAGCCTGGGTTTGAATCCTGGCTCTGTTACGTCCTACCTGAGTGAAACTTTTTGGTCCTCAATTCCCTTATCTGAAGGAAATGAGGTTGCTGTGAGAATAAAGCTTCTTAGAGTGGTGTCTGGTATATAGTAAGCCCTTAATAAATATCAATTATTATTATTAGGTCCATGATTATCAATAATGGTATTTCAATAGTGTCCTAATCCAGTGTGAAATATGGTACAAATTATTTACTGATAATACGTCCAAAGCTTGCCAAAAGATTTATGTTTAAAATAAATACACATGGGCTGAAGTGTTAGCTCAAAATTTTACTCTCACCAACTTGCGTCCCCATATGCACTGAAAGGAGTAGTGTACCAGGAATTGTGTGTTAACACGCACGAGTGTGCCCCGCCTGGTAATGCTAACCTTCATGGGGGCCACGGTTTAATAGAGGTGAAATATTATCACTGAGAATAGAGGCTATTCAAAATAAAATTATGACTAAAAACTAAAAAACAAAACAATCCCGCCCCCCCAACTTTCCAATTACTAGTGAATAGCTATAGAAAACAGAATATATAATTTCAAATTAATAGGAAAAGTCTTTCAGTATTACCCATAGAGTCCGAAAAGGATAGAACTTTTAAGTCACTAATGGCCACGTTTAGATACACAAAATGGAGGATTCTAAGTTTGCTTATAAGTATGGTACTGCTATCCAGAATTGGCTAATGTATTGTATGTTATACTGTCTATTCAGCCTCTCTATCTGGAAATCTAAACAGGAATCTTAAATTTAACACTGCCAGAACTAAACTCTTAATCTACCCTCAGTACCCCAAATATGATTTCTATCCTCATCCACCCAGTTGCTTGTGCCAACTACTTAATAGTAACCCTTAATTTCTCTCTTTCCTTACTATCATATATATTTAATTCATCAGCAGGTCCTATAGGCTTTACTTTCAAATATATCCTTAATCCATACACTTCTCTTCATCATCAATATCACCCTGGTCCATGGCACCATCATTTCTCACTTGGTCCACTGTTAAAAAGTTATAGAGGGGTGCAAGCACAGTTCAGTGGTAGAATTCTTGCCTGTCATGTGGGAGACCCAGGTTTGATTCCTGGCTCATACATTCAAAAAAATAAAAAAAAATTTTTTTCAACAATAGTGGGATATTCATACAGAAAAGAATGAACTGTGACCCCCATTCGCATAGCATACCAAAAAGAAAGAAAAAAAAAGGCACAGAAAATGTCAAACATAGAAAAACTATGTCTACATAATGAACCCCATCTTTCCATCACGTCGGCTTTAATTGATGGTTAATTTTGTTTCTTCTATAGCGTAACTACCCACCCCCCCACCCTTGCAGTGAAACAAATAGCCTCCTAAAATTGGTTGATCTGGAACCACTTATGCCCCCCTTCTATCCACTCACCAAACAGCACCCAGAGTAATTTAAAATATAATCAGTTAATGTCATGTCCCTTCCAATGGCTTTTCTTTGTACTTATAAATAAAAGCCAATGTCTTTATCTTGGCCTTCAAGACCCCATAAAATCCAATCACAACCTACTTCCTTGATCTCATCTTGTATCATATCACTTCTTGTTTAATATGCTGTAGTTGCACTAGCCTTCTTTCTTTTTCTTCAACATTCCTCTCTTAGGGTATCTGTGCTTTATGTTCTCTGTTTGGGACACTTTCCCTTTGCACATCACTATTTAAAGTCCAGCTACAATACCAACCCAATCCTGTTCCAATCATAACCCTATTATGTTGTTTTGTTTTCTTCAGAATATTTATCATAAACTAAAATAATAACTATTCACTTGCATACTTGAATGCAGTTATCTCCCTATAACAGAATATAAACTCCACATGGACAAGCACTTGATTTTGTTCACCACTGGAAACAGTGCCAGGTACATATCAGGTGCTCAATAGATATTTGATGGATGAATGATTCATCCAGGGATTTTTCCCCCCCACATTATTGCATCTGTCTCATTATCTGACCCAACATGCAGAAGGCATTATAATTTAGGACAAGAAAACAGAGATTCTATAATCTCACAGGTAAAAAATAATTAAATAGAACTCAATATATGTGGCCAATTAATATACTGTAAAATACAAATATTTGATAAATTATAAATTAAGTAGAAAACCAATTAAATCAGCTCTATAACATTGCCAGTTGCTGTCTCAATTTTATTCTTTAATCAAGTAACTTTTAGTTGATAAAACTTCGAGGTAACTTGCCAAATAGATTGGAAGACATCTTCTAAAAACAAAACATCATAAGAATCCACAGATGCCACTTAAAAATTTTGCATGTTGGCTGGGAGGGGCTGTCCTGATTTTGTTTTGGTTTCATCCTTAAATAAAGCATTGTGCTTTTGTGGTCTGTTGCACAAGCCTTGTCTCTTGTTACATTCGTGGTGTGCACATGTTACCCTGCTGGGGGTCACTCTGATTCACTCACATTACGGGAACTACCTAAAACAAAATGTCTGAGTGACAGGATGAAGTGAAGCACACCACAGACAGGAAATGAAATTCACACTTCTGCCAGCACATCAACTGCTGTCTGCTCTACTAAATGAAAATATTTTTTAAACAAAGGCTAAATATTCTACCTATTCATCAGAAAAACAGCAGCTTTGGACACTCTGGTTTCCAGTGAACAAAGCAATTCTCTACATCTACAAAAGTATATTTGTCGAGAGCTTTTAACAACTAAAAATACTTCAGTCATTCCTTTTGTGAGACGGAGGTAGTTTCTCTTTGATAAACACCAGATAAGAATGAAGTTCCTGGAGTTAGCATTTGGAATTTTTAAATATTGCTCTTAGATACATTTGATGCTTATGTTTTAAAGCATACCTAAGTGTGTTCTTTACAATACATGTAGTGCTTTCACAAGTAGTAAGTTGGACAAGGAGAATGAAGGTCCTTGGTTAACTCAAAGCTACCTAGATTCTGAATTTAATGATTATAAAAGAAAGACCAGGAGTCAAACTCACATACAGTAAGAGGGAAAAGAGGCCTTTCTATTTGGATCATTCACACAAATCTCAATTAACTTTTCTGACAGAACAAAATGCACATCAGATCCAGCTGGACTAGGACACTGCCCTACATCACAATGTGACATGGGCTCCCAGAGTCATGGCAGACACAATTATCTTTATTCTAAGGCTCCAGATCACAACCCCTAAACTTGCCAGTTATCCCAAAACTGGCATATTGTTGGGCACAAGGGGGCCAGAAATGAAAGTGTAACTGATTACAAAAATCACTTACTATCCTGAAAACAAAAATTCAAACATTTAGAAATACTATCAAAGATGGGATAGCAGCACAGTGGTATGGAAGTAAAACAAAATTCACAACCACAAGAGTTTAGGTAGATTAAATTCAACTTGATACATAAATACGTTATTTGCACATGAAGAAAATTATATGTAAATTTAATCATACTTTTTTCAGCCTAAGGTAAAAACTTAGTATTCCCTGCCAGAAAAGTTAAGAGATTCACTTATATAAATACTAGTTTTTCTGAAACAGCTGCCTTAAGAAATAATCAATTGACATAGAGTTGGTCTAATCAAAATTCTATTCTTTAGAAAAGCAGGTGACAATTTTTACCTGTCTTCTGAATTAATCAATTCTTTAGTGTATGACCTAGAAACAAACTTCTCTAGTAAATTCTATGAGGAACATCAATTCCTTTCTTTGCCATAAGATCACTTGTTCAACAAGGAGAAAGGCATCCCTAGTTAGATGTATGAAATGAGCTACTAATAACTAACTCCACTAGAAACCTACAGCATGCTAAGCACTGCACTTTACATTAATTTATTTAATCCTCACAACCATCGTATGAAGTATGTACTATTTATCCCCATTTTACATTTAAGAGACTGAGAGGAGACTCAGAGATCATAAATTATTTGTTTAAGGTCATACAACTAGTAATCCTGAGGGCAAGGCTTCAAACCAAGGTCTGACTTGAAAACACGACAGAACAGAATTTAAAAGTAGGGTACAGGAATGAGAGAAAAGAACCAATCCATCCATTTCGTAACTCTTCCCATTCTCCCTTCCCCCTTCCTTCTAACAGACCATAAGCAGAAAGGATGCACAAAGGGAAATGTAGAACATCTGACTGAGAGATGTATCAGGATAAATAACTTTGGAGATGGGCCAGCTGAGCTGAATCGTAGGGAAAAGAACCCTAATTTCTGTTGGGATGATAGTCAAGAGGTTCACTCTCAAAAATGGAGGAAATAATACTCTTAAAAAATACTGGATAGTCAAAAATCCCTGTTTTAAAATACATTGGGGGAAATACTTTGTGCTAATCCCTCCCAATCAAAATCACTTCTTAGAACATGGAATTTGTTAACTGGAAGTTTTTTCTAAGACAAAGTGTAGAGGAAAAAGTCAACTAAGAGGAGAAAAATGCTGAACTGCTTTGAGGTTGAAATAACCTTTGAGGAATGTGGCCAGGGTGATCATTCATGACCAGTAAGAATACCAAGGAAGCAAAACAAAGCATTTGCACACCTGACCAAATGATAGATTATCAGTGGATGGAAATTCTTCACCTTTACATGCAACACATACAAGAAAAATGGAACATTTTACTATGGGAAATTGAGTTTCAAAAAACGGATGAAATACTTTCATTTCCACATTAAAATGAAGGAAGTAGATATCCATGCTTAGAATGTTGTAATGCTGAACTCTTCTGTTTGATATTTCTGTCTGAAGCCATGACTTATAGGTAAATTAGTGTGTAATATTGATTGCAGACAGTACTATCACACAAGGTGAGTTTACTGGCATTTGTATTAAAATTCAAATACACATAATCTGTACTGTCATACATTTGTCCTTAAGAATATTCATCTAGGGGTAACTTTCAAATACATTCCACTTGCCCAATATTTTCCTCTCTGCCAATAAGCTTTTCTACTTATTTAGTTGTTTAATTTTCAGATTCAAGGTGCTAGGGCAGCTTCTTTAAATCTCACTAGGTGGAAAGGAGTTCATGTCCCTACTTAGTGTAACCACATCAGACAGAAAGGAAATTTCATAATAAAAAACTTCAAATATCAGACCAGAGGCCAAAGGATTACAGATCTGACAAAATGAATCTCTTCTCTTTTACTGTACCACATACACAGAGCTATCAATAATGGAGCCTACTGAAGAAGTTTGGCTAAATTAAAAAACAGGAGGGAAAAGTCCTTAATACATGCTCCTTAATGTATGAAACCTGGCTGCAAAAGTCACACATATCTGTAGGTAGTAGGAAACGTTTGTTTCGGTCATTCTAAAGGAACTCAGGTTACAACAAGAGAAAATCCAAACCCAAATATCAAACTGTTCTCTAATTAGCCATTCCCTCATCACACATGACCATACATCCAAATGACAGTATTAGCTTACAAACTGAACCCTTCCCCCAGAGCATTAACTCTCAGATACCAGACACATGCCCAGGTATGTAGGCAGCAGGAAATTATCTCTCTCCTTTGCTGCAGACAAGCAGAAGCTGGGGCACATTAAACCAATTACTTGCAAAGCAGAGAAGAGTTTAGGACTTCAGTTCCTACTTCTTAACTATAGCCATCAGATCATTTTAGTTCTGGCTAATCTTCCAACTTAAACTCTATTGTACAATGCTAACACAATTACACGCAAATGCAGGTACTTAATTTTCTCCTTTCTTACAAAAAAAAAAAGGTAATTCCTTTTGTTCTGTTATTTTAAAATCTCATGCACTTACACAATATCTTCCCCTTTGCCTCAATCATGTGCATCTTAAAAATGTTCAGATAAAAAGATAACCTAATTTTATAGGATCAATAATTTTATTATGGGAAGTGGTCTTAGATCTCATGCAATTTGACCTTCCAAGTTTTACAGATGCGGCAATCTGGGCCGACATTTGCTATTTTGGGCTGTCCAGCAATAGATCTCTCCTTCCTACTATTACCCTAATCTTCTTTTGGGAAATCCACCCCCCACCCCCC
>PVIY010014339.1:0-31509 GCA_004026745.1 Myrmecophaga tridactyla | reverse complement strand
TGAAATGTGGACCAGTATATTCCTGCTCTATTGTTCTAGTTTGCTAGATGCCAGAATGCAATATACCAGAAACAGAATGGCTTTTAAAAAGGGGAATTTAATCAGTTGCTAGGTTTACAGTTCCAAGGCTGAGAAAATGTCCCAATTAAAACAAGTCTATAGAAATGTCCAACCTAAGGCATCCAGGGAAAGATACCTTGGTTCAAGAAGGCCGATGAAGTTCACAGTTTCTTTCTCAAGTGAGAAGGCACATGGCGAACAGAGTCTCTCTCATCTGGAAAAGCAAATGGTGAACATGGTCAGGGTTCTTCTCTCATCTGGAAGGGCACATGGCGAACATGGCGTCATCTGCTGGCTTCTTCTCCTGGCTTCCTGTTTCATGAAGCTCCCCAGGAGGCATTTTCCTTCTTCATCTCCAAAGATTGCTGGCTGGTGGACTCTGCTTCTCGTGGCTATGTCATTCTGCTCTGCTCTCTCTGAATCTCTTTCATTCTCCAAAATGTTTCCTCTTCTATAGGACTCCAGAAACTTATCAAGACCCACCCAAATGGGTAGAGACATGTTGTCACCTAATCCAGCTTAACAACCACTCTTGATTAAATCACACCTCTAGGTATACGATCTGATATCAGTTTCAAACATACAGTATTGAAAAGAGATTATTCTGCTTTATGAAATGGGATTTAGATTAAAACATGGCTTTTCTAGGGGACATACATCCTTTCAAACCAGCACATCCATGGATTGTGCCTGTTCTTTAAACATCAACTTCTAGCTTTCTATCCATTTAGCAGACCCTGACATCTGGTGAATATTTTGTTTAAGATGTTTAAAATTAATTGTTGAGCTCCCAAAAGAGAATTTGATGCATCAACTGAAACCCCCAGAATTTTAATGACTTGCCCCAAGTCACACAGCTAGTTACTAAGAAAACGAGGAGTTAAGATGCATGTCATCTGAAACCTAGCGGGTGGAGGGTAGTAGTGGTAGCAGGCACTTTAACCCTTTAATCTTGTCTTAGATGTTACTATAACAGGACATGTTGCTGACCTAATAGTTTGAGGCAACTAGCAGTTAAAACACACCTGGTCATTTCATTTATAAGAACAAAGGATTTCACTACAAAGCTTAGTGTGATTTCGCTCTATTTTCCACGGCTTCCTGAAGACAAAGTTTAGGTCTGAGTGGGGAAATACTTAGATATAATCTCATGAGGTAAATACTTTTCATGCTCTCTCTTTTTTTTGATAGAAAAAAATTTCTTAAATATTTTTTATTGAGATTTCTTCACGCACTATACAGTCCATTCAAAGTATACAATCAATGGTTCACAATATCATCACATAGTTGTGTATTCATCAACATGATCAGTTTTTTGAACTTTGCATCACTCCAGCAAACGAAATAAAAAAGAAAAAATTCATACATGCCATTCCCCTTATCCCTCCCTCTCACTGATGACTAGTATTTCAATCTATTCAATTTATTTTAACCTTTGTTTCCCCTATTATTTATTTTTTAGCCAAATTTCTTACTCACCTATCCATACCCTAGGTAAAAGGACCATCAGACACAAGGTTTTCACAATCACACAGTCACACTGTACATGTTATTTATTTTCATACAATCATCTTCAAGAAACAATGCTACTTGAACATAAATCTACAGTTTCAGGTACTGTCCTTTAGCCACTCAAATACACCATACACTGAAAAGGGATATCTATATAATGTGTAAGAATAACCTCTCGAGTCTGTTTGAAATCTCAGTCACTGACACTTTTTTTTTCCCTCATTTCAAAAATGAGAAAAAGCTTAAAGGCATTCTGGAAAAAAAGTATTTGCAAAGTCCCCTTGGGGGAATGGTGAGAAAGGGGGAAAATTCAACTTCCCTAAGTGGAGAATTCTAGATATTCTCACAAGCAGTGGAGACAATCAAAGCAATAGGCTGAGCCCCCAATCTTGAGGTATGTTCACATGAAACTTAACCCCGCAAAGGATAGGCTAAGCTTACTTGAAATTAGGCTTAAGGGTCATCCCTAAGAGAACCTCTTTTGTTGCTCAGATGTGGCCTCTCTCTCTCAGCTAACACAACAAGCAAACTCACTGCCCTCCCCCTCTCTATGTGGGACATGACTCCCAGGGGTGTGGACCTTCCTGGCAACAAAGGGACAGAAATCCTAAAATGAGCTGGGACTCAGCATCAAGGGATTGAGAAAATCTTCTGGACCAAAAGGGGGAAGAGCGAAATGAGACAAAATAAAGTGTCAATGGCTGAGAGATTCCATACAGAGTTGAGAGGTTATCCTGGAGGTTATTCTCATGCATTAAACAGATATCACTTTTTCAGTTAAGGTGTAATGGAGAGGCTGGAGGGAACTGCCTGAAAATGTAGAACTGTGTTCCAATAGTCATGTTTCTTGAAGATGATTGTATAATGACATAGCTTTTGCAATGTGACTGTGTGATTGTGAAAACCTTGTGTCTGATGCTCCTTTTATCTACCTTTTCGACAGATGAGTAAAACATACAGATTAAAAATAAATAATGGGGCGGGGAATCACAATATCATCACATAGTTGTGTATTCATCACCATGATCATTTTTTTGAACATCTGCATCACTCCAGCAAAAGCAATAAAAAAAGAAATGCCTTTTGGTCAAGAAGGTTTTCTCAACTGATGGACCTTGATGCCAGCTCATCCCAGGATTTCTGTTCTACGTTGCTAGGAAGATTTACATCCCTGGGAATCATGTCCCAAGTATAGGGAAAGGGTAGTGGGTTCACTTGCCGTGTCAGCTTAGAGAGAGCAGCCACATCTGAGCAACAAAAGAGGTTCTTGGGGGTGACTAATTTTAAGTAGGCTTAGCTTATCCTTTGCAGGAATAAGCTTCATAGGGGCAAACCCCAAGACAGAGGACTTAGCCTATTGATTTGATTGTCCCCACGGCTTGAGAGAATATCAGAAATTCTCCAGATGGGGAAGTTGGATATTTCCTCCTTTCTCCCCAGTCCCCCAAGGGGACTTTGCAAATACTTCTTTATTCACTGCCCATATTACTCAGGGATATATCAGGGTATCACACTAAGTTGGACAACTCAACAATATCTCACGCCCTATTCAAGATTCCATGTACTTATGGTGTTCAACTAAACTGACCATACAAGTTAAATTAGGAAATGTACTACCCAAAATAGAAATTTTGCACCAAATAAACATCTCTCCCTTTTGTCTCACAAAGAAGTTGAAGTTTTAAGATATGGACGATATGATACTTTACCCAGTCTTCTGATATACCTTAGTCCTGTACAGATGAGGTTCATTCATATTTCTACTTGATGTCTGAACCATGATAATTTTTAGAACATTTGCATCACTCCAGAAAAAGAAATAAAAAGAAAAAACATGCTGTCTTTTAACGTTCTCTTTTTCCTTTAGCTTTTAGTAAATTTCTTAAACTCTGCTTTTAAAAAATATAAAAAATGAGGTGCTCATAGAAGAAGTTGGTTTCAGACAACTTCCCAACACAAAACTGACCCTAGTCCTCCTGATGTCTGAGAGTGGTGAACCAAATTCTTGAGCATTGTTATCAAGAAAGTCCTCCCCTTCAAGGAGAGGAGAAACCTGCCTCAGGTCAAAGGCAGCCTATTTCCCTTACACGCTGAATTAATAGAATGTCTCAGATCTGTGACCCTATCTAGATTTAAATACCTTTCTTTCAAAAGGGAAGAGCTTAAAAGGCTCTGGACTCAATATTAAATGACCCGAACAATTCTATTCCAGTATTTAAAAATGCTGGATGTATTGGTTACCAGTAGGCATGACCAACATTACTTGGCACCAAATTTATAATAGTTGGTGGGAAAAACAAAAGGAGAAACTTTTATAATTACATGATTCAACAAATGCCTTTCCAGGAATTTAAAGCATACGTGCAGAAGTTGGCCTTTAAGTACCTGGCCAAAAAGTTAAACCCTGCTTCCAGACCATTTCTCTTAGCTCTTGTGCAAAGTCTCTCCTGAGGACTGGGCCATCTTGTTTGTTGCTGTTGTGTTCTGATGTCCTGTCACTATCTTTTATTTACTAATCCCCTTTATCTAATACCCCCTTATCTTGCTCGATCTCCTCTTTTACCCTGATTTCTATTACAATTTTAAGAGATTCTATTGTCCATATAGATAAACATCCAACAACTTTGCCCCACAATTTCCAATTCTCCTGATCTTCAAAGACCTTCACCTTGTCTACATTCAGACCTGAACTGACTCAGATGGGCACTTAACACTTCTGGGCAACTACCCTCCCATTTCCTTTCACTATCATGTCAAACCCTCCCTTCTCTCCTCAAGCCCATTGAAACTCCTGCTTCCTTCTACTCTACCACAGTTACCCTGGCCTTCTACATTAAGAATATGGAGGCCAGTTGGTGTGATTTCTCCTAATTACTTTCATCATCTGCAGACTTATCTCTTTTCTCTAATCTCAGAGAATGAGGTACCCAGCTGGCAAGAGCCAACCCTCTCACCTAGCTCCTTGACCCCATTTCCTTATCTCCCACATTAATCAGTCACTCCTCTGTAGATAGGGAAGTGACTGATTTCTCTAACTGCTTCCCCTCAGCCTAGAAACATGCTCTCGTCTGGTTTCTCACACCCTTAAAACAAAACAGAACAAAACAATAAAAGAACCCAAACCTTACTTGATCCTGTGTTCCCGTCTAACTTCTCTTTCTTTATTACTGAAACTCTTTAAAAGGAAGTCTATACCCGCTGTCCCCATTATCTTCCCTTGCCAGTCATTTTTCTACCCACTGCCATCTTGCTTCTGCCCCATCTCCCCTGAAACTTCTTCCCACCCAAAGTTTGAGAGAGAGGGAGGGAGGAAGGAAGTAACAGATCCAAAGGACAAAGATTCGTCAGCTTTAACTTAACACCAATTTCTGCTCTTTATTTGACATATGGAGCCTTGATGTGCACAAGTAAATCATTCCTCCTTTCTAAGACTCTCCCCCATTTACTGTCTCAGACATGGAGCCCACTAGTATCTCCGAGAGCATTCTAGGTCTGTATCTTCTGTCAGTAACCCAACCCGACCCACTGTCCTTCAACTAGAGAGACTGTTTGATCTTCACAGTGCTTTGAAAAATAAATTCATGTAAGTACCATGAATTGTACTTAAAAATCTAAACTTACAGCTTCTTTGAAAAATCAGAAGATCTGAACACGTCCACATTCCCACCTAGCAACAACTGGGCAAGCTGAGCAGATGGTGGTGCTAATGAGAAAAACAAAGAGTACCAAACAGGGAGTGCTGGTGTGTACATTTGTGTTATAAGGTGTGGTCAGGTAAGGCCTCTTTGATAAGGAGACAGAGGTCTGTAGGAAGTAAGATGTGGTTGCTGGGGAAAAGAACATAAAAGGTAGAGGGAGCAGAAGGGTGCGTGGCTGGTTTGGGAAACAACAGTGAGGCCAGTGGTGCTGACATGGAGTGAGTCAATGGTTCGTAGTAGAAGATGAGATCAAACAATAGGGAAGGGCAGGTCATATAGGGTTACGATGCTTTTACTTCCTCTTCTAGAATTCACTCCAGTGCACTGTCATTGGAATTTCTTCTGCTTTTCAAATCCAATGGACATTTTTACGGTTTCTGCCTTGCTTGACCATTTGACTTGCTGACCACCTTCTACCTTCTTCAAATTCTTATTCTTTCTGTTTCTATTTCTTCACTATCTCTCTATGGGCTCCAATCTTTGCTGACCTTTAAAATAGGTTGTTTTCTAAGATTTTGCCATCAGTTCTCATCCTGTACTGTACACACTCTTCTCGATACCTTCATCTCCATATTCATGGCCACCATTACCCTCTTTCCAATAGTGAAGATTACAGTTATCTATTGATGCATACCAAATTTAAAGGCCTACCCCAAAACTTAAAGGCCTAAAACAACAAAAAACATTTATTGTCTCAAAGTTTCTGCAGGTTAGGAATTCAGGAGCAGCTTAGCCCAGGGTCTTTTATGAGGTTGTAGCCATCTGATGCCTTCACTAGGGCTGGAGGGTCCCCTTCTAGGATAGATCATTAACGTGGCTGCTGACAGGAGGTCTTAGATCTCAGCCATGAAGAGTTCTCCATTGAGCTGCTTGACTGCCCTTAAGACATGGGAGCTAGCTTCCCCTCAGAGTTCTAAGAGCAAATTTTCAAATAACAGAAAAACCAGGCTTTTTAAATTGAGTCAGTTCAATGTTATTTTATCAGAGCCTTACAAGTATTTCTCAAAATTCACTCCCCACAAAAATTAAATCCAGTCTACTAAACACTAGTCATAATTTTCTCTACCTCATTAAGCTAAGAAAATGAAATAATTTGCTAGCAGGCATTCTTAAAAGCTCCTCAAAAATGTCGACAATTTCCAAATGTCGAACCAAGGGGAACAGAGAAAGGTATGGCAAAGTATGTTGCATCTATTTTAAATCCATTGCCTAGTTTCCTTTATTATCACTGCACTGCCTGGCTTTTTAAAGTCCCTGAGAAAATTCTTATTTTCATAACTGTTTTAATGCACATTACAGATCCCCTTGGCCCAGTACTAATGCACAATGAAATCAAGGAGAATTGTCACTGTTGCCAGTGCTTAGTTTGACATTTGCAAAAGCAGTTAACTTTTGTAAAATAGTAACGATGATGATGATGAAGGAGCAGTAAAGAGAGGAGGATGAGGTAAAAAAAAAAAAAAAAGGAATAGCAAAAGGTAAAGTCCAAAGAACAATTTAAAGCTGTTGAAGAAAAGGGAAAAGAGAAAACAAATAGCAGTTGTCAGCCCTAATTAGCTCACAATTTAAAATCAACCCAATGTTCCTTGCTTCTTAACCTTTTTCCACCCTTACAGAATCATGCCAGAATTGTGCCATCAATACAGAAGGAAAATGCACTCCAATGATTTCCTTGCAAATTTAATTTACCTGGCTTTCTTTCTTTTAATTTTTTTTATTGTTTCTAAACATTAACAACAAACAGACACAAGCATTCTTACCATATGATCATTCCATTCTTGGTATATAATCAATAACTCATAATACCATCACATATTGTACATTCATCACCATGATCATTTTTAGAACATTTGCATCAATTCAGAAAAAGAAAAAGAAAAAATAAGAAAACTCATACATACCATACCCCTTACCCCACCCTCTCATTGCTAGTATTTTCATCTACCCAATATATTTTAGCTTTTGTTTCCCTTATTTTTTTCTATACCCCTTATCACTCCCTTTCATTGATTACTAGCATTCCAATCTACTAAAGTTGTTTTAACATTTGTTCCCCCTATTATTTATTTATTTACTTTACTCATCTGCCCAACTGTAAATAAAAGGAGCAACAGATACAAGGTTTTCACAATTACACAGTCACACTGCAAAAGCTGTATCATTATATAATCATCCTCAAGAAACACGGCTCTACATTTTCAGGCACTTCCCTCCATCCTCTCCAACATACCTGAACTAAAAAGGTGATGTCTATACAATGCGTAAGAATAACCTCCAGGATAACCTCTTGACTCTGTTTGAAATCTCTCAGCTATTGACACTTTATTCTGTCTCATTTCTCTCTTCCCCCTTCTGGTTGAGAAGGTTTTCTCAATCCCTTGATGCTGAGTTCCAGTTCATTCTAGGATTTCTGTCCCACGTTGCCAAGAAGGTTTACACCCCTGGAAGTCATGTTTCATGTGGGGGGGGGGCAGTGAGTTTGCTTCTTGTGTTGGCTGAGATAGAGAGGCCACATCTGAGCAACAAAAAAGGTTCTCTGGGGGTGACTCTTAGGCCTAATTTTAAGTAGGCTTAGCCTATCCTTTGCGGGGATAAGTTTCATATGAACAAACTCTAAGATTGAGGGCTCAGCCTATTGCTTTTTATCTGGCTTTCTTGATGCTTGCCCAATATTTAACAATTTATTTATTTTTCAAATTCACTAAATACACATTTTTAAGGTAAATTTATGAAGAAGCAACGACCCACAGCACTTACTTCCCTGTTTTCTAGATAGTATTTGTAAGAAATCAGAGAGCTGAGGTCAAAGTGATAACAGGGTAGTATTTTGCAATACTCTAGGGTGCAATGTGAAACAATGAATTCCAAACATTTGAGTTAGGATTTGGAAAAAGAAGAAAACATCCAAATAAAAAAGACCCAAGAGTGGAGTGAATAAAGAAGTATTTGCAAGGTCCCCTTTAAGGAACTGAGGAGAAAGGAGGCAATAGTCAACTTCCTTATTTGGAGAATTTCTAATATTCTCGCAAGCAGGGGTGACAACCAATTCAATTAAGTCGAGCCCTCAATCTTGGGGTTCACCCCTATGAAATGTATTCCTGTAAAGGATAGGCCTTACAGGAATCCTTTACTTAAAATTAGGCCTAAGAGTCTCCCCCAGAAAACCTCTTTTGTTGCTCAGAAGTGGCCTCTCTAAGCCAACTCAGCAACTGAACTCACTGTCCTCCCCACTACATGGGACATGACTCTCAGGGGTATAACTCTTCCTGACAACGTGGGACAGAACTCCGAAGAGTAAATTTAACTTTCATATGTAGTTTAAATGTGTTGGGAAAAAATTTTAAAACATCACATAATTGCTCCAGTGTAGGAACAAACATTGCAGTACAATCCCACACCTGCTGCCTAGATTGCTTTCAGGTTCTGGTTGAATGAGGTCCTATAATCCCAAATGGCAACCTAGGACCCAGTTAAACTATAAGAAAAAAAGGGAAATGATTTTAAACACCAGTTTTAAGGCCAAAGACAAAAATTTATCTACAATGATTGGAAGTAAACCTGTAATCCTAAATAAGGTTTTTTTTCACACAGCAATGGACTATTTAGTGATACTGTATGAAAATCCTGCAGACTTCCTAAGCTATTAGGGGGATCCTATATACTATAGGTCCACCCTTTAAATGCCTAAGCGTAGAGGACTATGGTTTCTAAAAGGAAGGTGACTAGAGATATTCAATATCTTTTTGCCAAAATAAGGAAACACGGTCCATTTCATTCTTCTTCTTTTTTTTCTGGTCAAACAAGAAACATGCATGTGGCCTTATTCACCATTAGAAAGAGGATAAAAGGCAAGATGTACAGACAACCAGTTATAAGTGAAGGACTGCTACCATAAGACTGGGGTGTTGAGGCCTGCAACACAACAAAGGGCAAAAGAGTTACAGGTATGTTTTTTTCTGAACGGGGCTGTCCTAAGGTAGGCACAGAAATGTGTCTTGACAGTCAATATAATTAAAAATAGCAGTTTTTAAATGTTAAGTAAAAATACCACACACAGAAAAAAACCCATATTACATGTCTTATTTTTAAAATAAAAGTTGCATCTTAACCATACTCCAAAAACTAGAATCGGGGGGTCCCAAAAGTCAGAAAGAAAAATTAAAAAAAAGAACTCACTGACGGAGTGCTGACAAACTGCGATGCTCTTTCAGTAACTCAAGACCAAAACCAAAAGATGATGCCAGAATCAGGGTAAAAACAGGGAAGTGGCAATATGACAAAGTTACTGAACTGTTGCGTAAGAAAAGGACACAAATAGATAAAAATTTATGTACATCAATAATGAGAAAGTAATGTGGCAGGAATGGAAATGGCTATTAGTAAGGATGGTGGCATTGTGGGCGATTTTTAGCAAAAATTTCTCTTTAATGATGTTGTTATATATGTTTCAATTTTTAAAAAGGATAAAAAGTGTGTATGTGGGGGTGGGGGCAGTACAGGAAAACACACCGTGGGAACAGAGTCAAGCACAGATGTTTTGTGTAAGCTGCATTTTCAGAGACATCTGCCTTTGTGCAAGACTTGAAAAAGTAGAGCTGTCATCAACAAGTTCTCTGCAGTGAGGGGTGGGGCCTGAGAGAAAGTGAACTATGAAGAAATCAACAATCAGAACCCTCAGGGCTGAGAAACACACAGTTTCTTAGATTAAGTTCCTCATTTATGAGCCTAACTCCTGCGCAAATGCTTTGCCACTAGTGATGTCTAACATTCAAGCTACCCATATCTCCACTCAAATGACTTAGGTCCAGTACAGTGAGGTCCCTTAGCTCTATGCAGAGATATTCTATTTCTGTGTTAGAAAAGATAGGACACAACCTACCTCAGAAAAATCTGGGTGGAAGCAAGCTGCCCTACTCCCCCCTTTTTGTTCAGATCCCAAATAAGAAAGCTTAGGCACAGAAAAACCCATGTAAAAGCAAAGATAATACATTTGTTCATCTGTTATCGCCTTGCTTTGGTATGCATTAAACTTTATTTCTATTTAGCTGGATGACTATCCCTAAGTCTATACTGTTTGCTTTCGCACATAAGGCAACGAAGGGAAGGTATTCACACTGCTTTATATAGTGTCCAGTGTAATGCTTAATAAATAGGATCTGAAAATGACAGATGACAAACACACCGGAGGATAATAAAATATGAAAGTCACTGTAAGAGGTCTTCTCTGGTGTTCACCCAGAAGTGAGAAAGCCTACATGTTTTCCTCTTCTGTAAACAAACTCCAAGGAGAGGTGGCCTTACTAGTTCTTGTTTTGTAGGCTTCTATTATGCCTGCTGCTAGTGGGGAACTTGTTCCACTTGAAAGAAAACTTACAATTTACTTACAAATTTCTATTTGGTGTTTTGTCTTGAAGTTCCCTTTTCTGAGAAGTTGGGTATGTTGTATGGGTTACAGACCTGCAATTGCTTTCTGGGTGGGAAAACAAAATACTTTAGTAACCTCTTGCCCAGGCATAGTAGCCTCTTTTAGGTCCTGTATAAATTCCTCGTACTGCTAAAATGACAATGGAGCTGATAATTGGTAAGTTCATATAAATTTGCTGTGATAAAGCTACTCAAACTGCTAATATAAGTCTCTCAGTTAATTCCACATAACTCATATGACCCACATTTCCCTCTAGACTACCAATCAGAGCAGAAGATTACCTACCATTAAGAAACCAAACCACTATTATCAACTAGATGAAAATTTCAAATCAAAGTAAATATACATAAAGCAGAGGAGGTACCTATTCTTTCTGTACTTGTACAATCTAACAGTGGCTTTAAAATGTGGATATCAATTCCTAACCCAAGGATCCTAATTCAGTAGTAACTTTTTAAAGTCAAGTCAGGCATTGGTGTTCAAGGAAAATCATCAATTCCACTCATTCATTCAACAAATATCTACTGCTAGCTTATATGGCAGGTGGCATTCTAGGTGCTGGGAATACAACAATGAATTTTGTAAAAAGTTCAGGTTCTTAAGGAACCACAGATTAGTGGGGATGGACGTAGTGGGAAATAATTAAAATGATGTAAGTGTCAGTAATAAATGCTCTGATGAAAACAGTGAGCAAGATGATAAAGAATGATGAGTGGGCTGCTGCTGTTTTAGATAGGGTGGTCAGAGAAGGCCTCACTGATAAAGGTAACGTTCAGGCAGAGAGTTAAATAAACAATAAGCCAAAAATTCACTGCCCTCTCCAGAGGAGCACTTCTCTGCAAACTGTCCTGCAGCCTGCATAGGCATTAGCCAGAAAAAAGGAGCTTGGGAGGGAGAAAAAGAAGGGCTGTTTCAGGCAGAGAGTCCAGCATGTGCAAAGGCCTGGTTGGAGGGTCACAGTGAAGATGGGGAGAGATGAGCAGGGCACAATCTTAAAGGAACCAGGACTTTATTCTGAGGATAACAGAACCAGAATTTGCATTTCCAGAAAGATTCCTTCAACTACAGTGTGGAGAATGGATTGGAAGGGGGTGAGACTTGTAAATAGGGAGATAAGATGCTTACTGCAGTAATTACAGGCAAGAGAAAAGGGTGGTCTGAACTGAGGTAACGGGAATAAAGAGAAATGAATACCTTGAGTATATTGTCTAGTTTACTTTCTGGGGCAGAAGGAAAATTTATTCCACAAAGAAATTCAAACTGTAAGAAAAATCAGAAAGAGAAACTTTGATACATGCAAATTCCTTACACTCATGAAGAATGATTTTTTTTTTTTTGCACCTCCTGAATCTTCTGATAGAGCTTCCCCTTTAACAAATTCCAATGCTTTAAGCCTCTCACCAGAAGGACCAAAAACAGAAGTCTATTTACATGGTTAGTAATTTCCATATCACCTGTCTTTGTCCAAACCTTTCTGAAATAGGTTTACAGGCATACCTTGGAGATATTACAGGTTCTATTCCAGACCACCACAATAAAGCAAATACTCCAATAAACTGAGTCACAAAAATTTTTTGGGTTCCCAGTGCATATAAAAGTTATGGGGGCAGTGGTGGGGGTACAGGCAATGGTAGTTCAGTGGCAGAGTTCTCACCTGCCATGCTAGAGACCCGGGTTCGATTCCCAGAGCCTGGCCATGTCAAAAAAAAAAAGTTATGGGGGGCAGTGTGACGGTGGCTCAGTGGCAGAATTCTCGCCTGCCATGCCAGAGACCCAGGTTTGATTCCTGGTGCCTGCCCATGCAAAAAAAAAAAAAAAAAAAAAAAAAAAAGTTATGGGTACCCTATTCTGTAGTTTATTAGGTGTGCAATAGCACTGTCTAAAGAAACAATGTACAGAGCTTAATTTTTAAAATACTTCACTGCTAAAAAATGCTAGCATCTTGCAGCTTCACTTCACTTGCACTTTTATGTTATAGAGATGGCTTCTTACCCTAAACCTCATGAACCAAACTCAGCTAGTTTCAAACTTTGCTTCTGCAGCTTCCTCACCTCTCGCATCACAAAAATGAAGACAGTTAGGGCCTTGCTCTGGATTAGGCTTTGGTTTAAGGGAATGTTATGGTTGGTTTGATCTTCCATCCAGACCACTAAAACTTTCTCCGTATCAGCAATAAGGCTGTTTCGCGTTCTTATTATTTATGTGTTCACTTATAATTTCTTTCAAGAACTTTTCCTTTGCATTCACAGTTTGGCTAACTGTCTGGCGCAAGAGGCCGATCTTTCAGTCTATCTCAGCTTTAGGCATGCCTTCTTCATTAAATTAAATCATTTCTAGCTTTTGTTTTAAAGTGAAAGACATGTGAC
The DNA here is from genome assembly GCA_004026745.1 of Myrmecophaga tridactyla. Taxonomy (NCBI): domain Eukaryota; kingdom Metazoa; phylum Chordata; class Mammalia; order Pilosa; family Myrmecophagidae; genus Myrmecophaga; species Myrmecophaga tridactyla. The sequence goes on along the minus strand of PVIY010014339.1, from coordinate 18,448 downwards.
TCTTTCTTTCACTTGAACACTTAAGAGGCCACAGTAGGGTTATTAACTGACCTAATTTCATTACTGCTGTGTCTCAAAGGATAGGGAAGTCCGAAGAGAGGGAGAGAGACAAGGGAATGGCAGGTCAATGGAGCAGTAAGAACACACATATTTACCGATTAAGGTTGTCATTTTATACGTGCATGGTTTGTGCCTCACACACACACAAATTACAATGGTATCATCAAAGATCACTGATCCAGACCACCATAACAGATATAATCATAATGAAGAAATTTGAAATATTGCAAGAATTACCAAACTGTGACAGAGACCTGATATGAGAACATGCTATTGGAAAAATGGAGCCAACAGACTTGCTCCATACAGGATCACCACAACCTTCAATTTGTAAAAAATGCAATTATCTGCGAAGCACAATAAAATGAGATATACCTGTATTTCACCATCACAATGTTCTCTTATATTATCCTTTGTTAACCCCTAGATTTGGAGATCAAATCAGCCTTAAAATATCTGCCAGCTGAAATCCAATCATCCTGGGCATGCCAGGGAACCTTAAAGGTGATTCTTCCTCTTCACGTCACTCTGTTATCACACATGTCTATATCATTTCCTGCCAGGCACCAAACTTCCAGTATTCAGGAGAAACAGCTGAGGAGACTGCTTTTACACAAAGGACTTCCTCCTTCCTTATCCTCCATTCAACGGACATGACATATACTGATGATATAGTCAGGGCTCAAGTTAAATGAATAAAAAAGCAATTAAGTTTTGAAACTGCCATTTTAAACCAACCAAAAATAAAGCTTAGCTGTCTGAACGTAGTAACAAACAAAAGATAAATTAGAAACCTGAAGCCAACTTCAGTCAAAAGAAGGCAAGCAAATTTTACAAATTCATTTATATTACATTAGAAAAGGATGCTAGTGAAGAAGAATGATAAATAGGTAATACTAAATTAAATCTCCTTGACTAAGTTAAATTAAGTAACCTATTATTAAAGAATATCTGTGAAAAGAAGGTTCTGAGGGACTTAATTTCTCCACCTCTAAAATCAGTAGTGTTGTGCAAAACACAGCTGCTAGAGAATTAAGAGAGAATTTATACTAAAGATGAACCATAGGCTATCCCTAAAGAAAAGGATTGGTGGAGTGAGTCTGGGGAATAAAATTTGATCCTGTGTATATTTAAAACCACTGTGAAGTTGCTGTGTTATAATAGACGATTAATTTTGCTTTGTACCTCTCTTCTATAAATGGAATCATAACACTCAGTCAGATGTCTGAGTGAATTATGATGAAAAATATGACAAGATGGCTGTCACATGTGTAACACTGTCATTTGAAAATGGGCCCAACACTTGAAATTCAAAATATCCCTAAGTCAAACCTTTCTATAAGTGGACTTCAATTCTCAGATCATATGTACATTTACTTGGGAGAGGGAGGCAGCAAACAGCAGGTACACACTTGGATAGGACTCAGCCAATCAGGGTTTTCTAACAAGGGTGCCTCTGAGTCAGTTTCAGCTGGTTTTAGACTGTTTACCAATTTACAAAAGAGGTTAGTATCTCACCTACTTCAGAGAAACATGTAAAGGTAGAGAGGAAAAAGCAAGGTCAACTGACCTGGAGTTCCTGTTCTGTCAATTAATTGTAGTATAACATGGATGAGACAATTGGGACCTCAATTTCCTCATTTAAACTCTTAAAAGTTTATGATTCAAAGTGAATACCAATGAGAACCTCAAAAGCATTCCAATAGTTCGAGACCACCATATTAGTACTATATTAAACAACCAAAAATATCAACTAAATTTTTTATAGCAGAAGAGGTCATGTCATAATAGGTTGATCTACTCTGCAAATGTCTGTTCAAACCCTATAGGCTTCTATTTAGTAACCAAATGGCTAATTCATTCATTGAATTCCTATATCACTGGAAAAATGTGTGCATGTGGAAATATCATGGCTCGCCACCCCCACAGTGGTCAATTAAAAAAGAAAGAAATGGGAAGGCAGAACTTCTTGCACAGAAATTCTCATAATAGGGAGGCTTTTTGGGTAATTTTACACTCATAAAAGAGGGTTAAAGATGGTTGCATGAGCTAAAGTGTGGGGTGTACTGTAATTACATCTATCAGCTGTATTACTGATTCATTAAGCCCCCTGAAAGTCATTTTACCTCTCTGTATCTCAGTTACTTCATCTGTAAAACAGGATTAGATGTATCTACCTCATCCCCCATGTTTAAGGATAAAATATCCTTTCTTCTTAGTAGACAAAAGTTTGTGGAGGCTTTCTAAAAAGTAGGAAGTATTAGGATTATATAAACACAAGTTATTCTAAAGTACATAAGGTATATGAAGCTTAGGCTGCATCCTTTACATTCTAAATAAATGGTAACTTTTAATCAATGAAAGAGAAAAAGAAGTGACCTTTTATACAAGTTTTCATATGGAGTTAAACTCCTGGCTTCTTTCTGAAGTGATTCACTTAAGCTTTTAAACCAGCATTTTCATTTAGTGCAGAAAACTTCTTACCTAAGGAAACCAAGCAACTGGTTGGTTTCTATAATCAGAACTAAAACAGTGTCCCTGTTTCTTTAAGTATTATTTTAACACTAGTAATGAGGCAAGAAGAGCTAATGTCATTCTACTGTCTCTCTCATACTAGCCAAGTCCACACCTTGCTATATTTAGACAAGGTATGCATGCCCATTAACGATAGAAGAAGAATCAGTTCCAGGCTTAGAGTCACAGCAGTGAGGTTGTTATCTCAACCGAGGGCAAAAGACATTAATAAAAAACTGCACTGATGCATCCCTTGCCAACCAAGAGAACAACCAATAGCTGAATTTTAATTCATCCTGAATAGATGTATAATCTGTAAAATACAGAGAGTAATTTCTATCGCACATAACTGGCAAAACTGTGCCTAAAGCATAGCAGTCACTTGCCAGGACTGCCTGCCATATCTTAGTGAGAAACAACGAGCTGCTCAGGTCAACAAGATAAAATGTTCAGCAGTTTCGTCTCCTGAAAACTGGAACAAAAAGGTTTTCAACCTAGGAATCACCACTATATCAAAAGACACCAATGTTTGGCTGGAAAGAGTCCTCTAGCAGTTGTCTAGCTGACAGCTTCCTGGATTCAGCATCCAGCAAAGAAAGAACCAAATGGGGGACAAAGACGACCAAAGACATTTACAAAAAGGAAAAAAAAAACTTAGGGAACATTGATTTTATGATAAAGATGATATTGAAGTGAATCACGGGCATGGTACTAGAGGTAACAGGGGGACCTGTTTGGGTGGAACTTATTTTTTTTCCCTAAATATTTTTATTGACAAAACAACATACAAACACAAACATTCTTAACATATGAACATTCCATATTTGGTGTACAATCAATGGCTCACAATCTCATCACATAGTTGTACATTCATCACCATGATCATTTCTTAGGATATTTGCATCACTCCAGAAAAAGAAATAAAAAGAAAAAACTAATACATACCATACCTCTTATCCCTCCCTCTCACTGACCACTAATTTCCATCTACTCTCTCTATATACATATATATATATATATATATATATTTTTTTTTTTTGCATGGGCAGGCACTGGGAAACCAACCCAGGTCTCCGGCATGGCAGGGCGAGAACTCTGCAAAGTCACCATTGCCTGCCCTCTATCCAATATACTTTAACCTTTGTTCCCCCCATTTCTTTTCTATACCCCTTACCACATCTTTTCATTGATCACTAGTATTCAATCTACTCAATTTATTTTAACATTTGTTCCCCCATTATTCATTTTTTTATCCATATTTTTTACTCAACTGTCCATATTGTACATAATAGGGGCATCAGACACAAGGTTTTCACAATCACACAATCACACTGTGAAAGCTGTATCATTATACAATCATCTTCAAGAAACATGGCTACTGGAACACAGCTCTATAGTTTCAGGCATTTCCCTCTAGCTATTCTAATACACCTTAAACTAAAAAGGGGACATCTAAATAATGCATAAGAATAACCTTCAGGATAATCTCTTGACTCTGTCTGAAATCTCTCAGCCACTAACACTTTATTTTGTCTCATTTCTCTCTTTCCCATTTTGATTGAGAAGTTTTTCTCAATCCCTTGATATTGAGTCCCAGCTCATTCTAGGATTGCTGTCCTATGTTGCCAGGAAGGTTTATACCCCTGGGAATCATGTCCCATGTAGAGTGGGGGAGGGTAGTGAATTTGTGGGAGGAACACATTTTTTAAGTGGCCCCAAAATCTGGAATTCAAAAGAAAAGTCTGAGGAAAATATCTTAAGAAATATATAGTTGCCTTTAAGAGGAAGTTAAGAAAACCCCTATAATAACCAGATGTTTTTGGAACCTCCCCAACTGTCGGGGGGGGGGGGGAATTGATTCCATTCAAAGAATGCAGTAAACATACTTCTGAAACATAAGTATAACAAACAGAAATCTGTTTATCTTCATTCAAAGGAAACGGCACATTGCAGTTATGAACATTTCCACTGCAGGAAAGATAAGCACTTGTTGGATGTTTTCCCAAAACTTTTCTAGTGTCACTGAAGAGGCTTGTGGAATCCGCTTTACATTTTTCCAAATAAATAATTAATACTAAAAAAGGCAGTATTTTCAATGATTTTTTTCTCTTCAAAATATATTGACATTTCTACAGTGTCATATTTTAGTAACAGTTACAAGGGGAAAGCAAATAAACACATAGTTTATACACTGTATTTGAAAATCTATTTTCCAATTTGTGAACTAAATGCTATATCATAAATAGGTTAATATAAAAATAAGGATGAATTTTTTAAAAATCCATTTCCTATTTCCTCTGCATTAAAATACTATTTAATGAAAAATAACTATTTCTAAAAATTCTCATTTGACACTGAAAAGACGAAATAATCAGGAAAAAGTTCTAAGATATATACTTCTTTTTTACAGGGTTGTTTAATTTCTAAGAGAGATAAACTGGTCTGAGCTTTCTCATGGCTTTATGCAAAACTCAGAAATTTTCCCAGACCAAAGAGACACTGGATTAAGGCCTGAATAAACAATGTGAGATGGAAAGAAGGCAAAAATGACATATAAAACTTGATTGCTCACACTTCTGAAAATTCACAACTGTACACGGCAGGCTGTAGAAATTGGACTTTGTAGCAAAGAACAGCTTACTGGGTTGGAGAATTCTTGACTGTCAGGGCATAGCACCTACAGCACAGTCCTTTTATTAAATGTTTAAGCCTAGGGCAAGGATCCTGAGTCCCCAAACCTCAGCAACAAATTCTTCATAATTAATTCAATAAGCACCTGGATTAAACGCAATTAGCAATTCTCCTATCTCCTGCTGAAGTGTTTTTCTCAACTTTTTCTTCAGAGTAATAACCTTAAATCATTTATACCTCCGTGGATATGGTTCAAATCACTGGAAGCACTACCCCCAATATTCTTCTCTTTATCACTCACCATATGGGTTGAGACCATTTGCTGAGGAACACAAATATTCAAACTCTATTATAATATTCCAAGTTTTATTTAAGAAAATATCATTCTTGGAATATCTACTCTAAAGTTATTATAAGAGAGAGGGAATTCAAAAGACTGCATAATCCTTTCCAAAAGACAGAAAATGCTAGCTCAAATTCTTTCAGCATGGTGGAAATCATGAGTGGTTGTTTAAAATGGATGAATAAAACTCAAGGGTAAATTACAAAATCTTAAACATAATTTTCTTGGTTTGTAAGTAAAATGCCTAAAATAGTCTAATTCCAGGTTTTTAATTGGGGGCAGGGTTGGGAGTTGTCATAAGATTCCTTTGAACATTTGATGACTTCCTTGTCTAAACTAGGACAATAGGAACCTGGTAACTGCTCTAAAGAAAATACAGGCAAATGGGAATTAGCCTTCCGAACAATATCCTCTTCCGTTTTAGAGATAACAGTTCAGTTTTAACAAGAGGCAAACACAGAATGACTGATGCTGAACTCAATTCTGAAACCAAAGAAAACACATATAAATACAGTTTAGGAGTTTCTAAGGGTTTGTCTTCTTTTAATATTTTGGATTCTGGCATTTTAAAGCATACAACAGACAAATCCTATGGAAAGATCCTCTCTCTGTTCCTATCATGTTGCCTCTTTCTCCCCTATCTCTGCAAATCCCTCTACAATAAACACTCTTGTATTACAAAGATTTCCCAACATTAAATGAAAGTTCACCTACTGAAGCACTGAAGCACTATAGTATGGAGATATAACAGGATTTAAGTACAACAAAGGATTTTAGATAAGATTTTGAAATTTATTAAAATTACATCTGACCAGAAATGAGGTTTTACATTTCAGAACATACCATTTGATTACAGTATTCATCTTCTAACTATGAAAAATCTAAATTACCAATACAAACATTTCTTTATGCATGACAGGAAATGACCAGATTTAGCGCTTTATTGATCTTATGATTTATAATCTATGTTACATGGAAAAGGAGATTAAATACAAGGTATAATAACTGTTACCATTAAGGTTGAAGTTTACAACAGTTAGCAATCCTCATTTATCACCATTATGCCCATAAATGCAGTGGCCTTGTTATTGTTTGGATTATTTGTTAAACCAAAAAATTGATTTATACATTTATAGAAAATGTTCCCTATCTTCAGTTTGTGGCTCCCAAATAATAGCTTATCAGTTTCATGACCATTTTCTCTAAAATAGTACCTCTCAACCTGGCTTACTTTTCATCTTTTTGTCCTGCTTTACTTTTTTCTTTAAAGTGTGTATCATTTGCTGACTATTTATTTACAATAGCTTTTCTAGACTCTGTTTCCGCACATCTAAACAGTAACTTTCTAAAAAGTAAGTTTTGAGAGTCAGACTTCGCTTTAAAAAATTAGCTTTTTAGTTCCCAATGCCTAAAATATTATATGTGATTTAAAAATGAATAGATGTTTACTAAGCAGAGATATGAATTTTGTAATTAGAGGCAAATATAGTATAGTAAAAAAGCATGGGATATAAAGTAAGAAGACTTGAATTGGAGTCATTCCACTTAGTAATTAACTGAGTTTAAAGTCATTATTTAATCTCTTTGAATATCAATCTTTTCCCTTTAAAATGATGCTTAAATATCTACATCCCAGGGTGAATTTAAGGGCTATTGTAGATAATGGAAATGAAAATCTGTTGTAAACTACAGGTTGCTAATCAAATATTAATTGATATTATTATATTCCAGCAGGTATTCTTGGCAAAGTGACAGAAAATTCTATAAAAGAAATCAATCTTGAGAAAGCAAGACATTTTGTCACCTTATCCTTGGTCTTGCAGAGATGTAGAAACAGAATGGAATAGTGGGAAACACGGCACTAGAAAGCATTTACTTGAACTTCATTTACAGCTGACTGATCTTGAGAGAGTGCCTTAATTTTCTTAACTATAAAATGAGGGAAATACACTACCTGGAAAGAGTCACTGAATCAAATCTTGGACTGACTGTATAACTATTTTTTAACCTATAGTGCAGTATATGTATTTTTAATTAAATCAATTATCTTTCCTTCAACAAAACCAGAGCTCTGATCAACTCCAGGCTGATTTAATTTCACATCCTACAGTCAGGGCCAGCTTCAGGGCATGTAACCTGTGAATGGTTTAATATTTTGCTGCTGCAGAAATTCTTGAAATTCTTAATTTTTGAATAATGGGTCCCTCATTTTCATTTTGAACTGGGCCCCACAAATTATGTAGCCAATGCTACCCCTAGTCTTTCCTTTTACTACAGTGCAAGGACAATAGCTCATAGTCCCAATGACTCTGTATACAAGGACCAATGCTAATTTAAAAGACACTCATTAAAAAGGAGATTTTAATCAGATTGGTGATTATATATTTGTAGTCCTTGAATTTTGAAGTTAGCAAAAATACCTACTAAAATGACAATTTAATTTTAAAATGTTAGCCCTAATTAGAAATACAAATGTTATTTGCCTGTTTTTCTCCAATTCACTTTTCTATTTTTCTGCTCCATCTCATCATGGTAACAGGCCAAAATGTGATGCCAGTAATTGAGATATCTGGACCTAATCTAACTGACTTTTCCACTCTGAAACCCAATAAAAAATCCTAGTGAAGTTGGTTTATCCTTGTTTTTTATTTGTTACCTGCCATCCCAAACTAAGAAAAGCGGCATTCCCACAGAAACCACCTTTAGAGTAAAATCTCCAACAGTCCCTGGTCAATTAACTCATACTCTTTCTGCTCCTGGTCACCCCAGTAATAGTTAGCAGTTCTCCTTTTACTGGAGCTGAAGAGCTGAAGCTGATGAACTGAACATTTCCCAGAGGGCAATTCAGTTTTTTAGTTGATGTCTCCAAGCCCAAAAAAATAGCTCCCACCCCTACCCTCACCCCTGCTCTCTGTAAAGCCACACTGATCCCATGCTAGTCCATTTTGACTTTCGGACTCATTATCATTCACCTTTTGTCACTCACAGTAGCTGGACAGGCCAATTACAGAGGTTCACCCCTCCAGTGAACAAAAGCTTGTTATGTAAAAGAGATGAGTTGAGGGCGGAGATACCATCTGAAGAGAAGGTGCTAAACTCACCTTCTGTTCCAGCAGCATGTCCAGGACTGCTGCCACTACGAAAAGTGAAACTTCATCTGAAAGTACTTTCCCTGCCTGTGATTTAAACACACAACTTCTTTTAAGAAGCAACTTGGCTCAGATGGAGGCAAATAACCTACATTACTGAAGACAGCATGCAACTACGGCTGCATTCCTTTCTTCTTTTTTTTTTCTCATTAAGTCTACTACTTGCTACTATGGACAGTTTATATCTGCCAGTGGCATTCAAAATAAGTCTTCTTAAGAAACACATACACACATTCTTCTTATATTCAAACTCATGTGGCCTTGAAGATGGAAACTTTTGTTTCTAGAATTTAAAGGAGCTTGCTCCTGAAAAAATTAATCTCCTCAACTCTGTGAAACTATTTCTACTGCTTCCTATGAAATAGGGTCAGCAAATTCCAACTTCACAGTATAGTCAGAAGCAGTAACCTGGTCATTTTTAAAAATTCTAGTATTAATAGTTTGAGAGCACTTGGGATATTTCAATGAACCTAATCCTTCCAAAACAGAACACAACGAAATGTTGTTCAAGGTTGATTTAATTTGCTGTATGACCCTAGGCAAGTTTGTTTCCTCATTTTTTGGCTCCAAAACTCTCTAAATCTAAAATGATGCATCTAGAATAAAATGAAATGTGGGGAGCAAACCTAAATTTATAGACACTAAATATATGTTGAAAAATACGTTGGGATAATTAGTTTCTTCACCTTAACCATCCGCGTGCTATTATTTCACTCTTCCATTAGTTCTCCTTGAACAGCTTATAAATTAAAGCATGTCCCACCAGTGAGTGAAAAGCATGAAAGAGGATCCTGATAGCAAAAGACAAAAGAAGATCAACTTTTCTGGGTCTCTAAGTATTTGAAATGGATTGAAGGATAAAAATGCATTCATCTTGATTTTACTATTTATCATTTCAGGTGCATATAAAACTGAATTTCTATGATTATTGGTGGGAGTGTTGACTGGTACAATTTTTCTGGTGAGCAAACTAATAACCTCTATTAAAAGCCCTAGAAATATGTACACCCTACCCTATGGCCTAGTAATCCCAGAATTGAGTTTTAGGATATTTTATTTTAGGGACAAGTGCAAGGATTTAGGTGAAGATTGAGGTTCTGTTTATAACTGAAAAAAAAAAAAAAAACTGGACACAATCAAAATGTCCAACAATACAGCAGAATCTGCATCAGTCATATGGAAAACAAACAACCCTCAAAAAGGATATGAAAGAAAGGCATTTGAAGACAATAGCAGGATGTTCCCAATACGCTAAAGTGAAAATAGGTTACAAAGCAGATAATACAGGACATTTCCATTTTAAAAAGAATGCACAACACATAGAAAAAGCCTGGAAAGTTGTAATAAATATTTTTGGGATTTTAAGAATGAGAGTAGTGTTTTTGGGAGGAGGAACCCCATAATATTTTCTATATTTTTTCTATAGTAAACATTCATGATCTGCAAACATTTAAAAATAACCAATAGTTTTTGCTTTGTTAGTTTTAAATGCCAATAAGACCATTTCCAGCCTCCCAAAATTATGTACACAGGACACCTAGACTGAGTAGGTGGTAAAGAATGAAGATATCAAGTTTTTTTGCGTATACTGGTGGACAGGTTTAAAAAAAGTAAAGGACTCTCCATTTGCTAATTTCTCCAAAATTCACTTATAAGATTACCATAAAGAGAACTGGCATTCAATACTTATTTGTTGATTTTAATTTTAATTGAAAAAGACACTGTATTTTTGTTGTTGTTGTTATTAATAACAAAAATTGGATTTATTACTCCTTCCAGCAAGAGAAACAGCACTGTGGAACCTTGGGTGTTTCAGCAAGAAAATAAATAATGGCCTTGTTTACCTGATTTGCTCAGGACTGTGTGCTATTAAGAGTGGGAATAATTCTTTGGTATCTTGATAAAATTTATCTCTAGGAAGGTCAGTCTAGAGCAAGAGTATAGTGACAATTGGTAAAGAAACAGCAGTTGCTTTATAGGCTGGAAAAGGGGATAGTTGGTATTTTGCGGCTTGGACAATGTTTTTGTTTTATCTGGGTTCAGACATGATTAAGGAGTTAACTTTCTTGTGTCTTCATCACGGCCACAATTGGTCTGGTCTGATGCTAATATTCTGTGAAATTTTTGTGTTCACCAAAAGCACCATGAATTAGCTGAGGATACTAAGCCAGTTGACAAAGGTTGCTTTTTTCTTTTTCATACATTGTAATGAAACATAGGGGAAGCAGAAGGTGGGCTGGAAAATCGAAGCTTGTTTACTGGGGCCTTCAGTGTCTGCTCTGAGTCTGGGCACTGTGGGCTGATTCTCCCAGAGAACAACTGTCTTAACAGTTAACAGTTTATCTTCATTAAACAACTTCTGCTCCTGCTTTTTTGGGATCTGAGGGCATTTTACTTATCCAGGAGGTCACAACTTCTTTCTATTTCTCAGACTTTCTTCTCTAGGTCTTCAATTTGACTTTATATAATTAACATTAGATGCTTTAGAATCATTCAGTTCTATCAAGATCTTCTCATTGGTTTTTCTTTCAAATTCCAGGCATGATCACAATTGATCTATCATTCAATCTTGCTAACACACACCTCATTAACCATTTCTCAGAAATAATCTGGTATAGCTCTTTCTTCATATACCTACCCTGATTGTTCTCCACAACATGAACTTTCAGAGGTGTGCCAAGGTCTTTTCTGGCTGCCTCTATTTCCAATTAGAGGTAGTACTTGTTCTTCCTAAACAAAATTTTAACATTCTTCAGCTCAATTCTTCCAGTCTCCCCTAATTTATAAAAACCCAGATGATAATTCTTCTCCATGTGGCTTCAAAGGGGGACACCTATTGGAATTCAGTTGGTGTCTGGTCAGGTCTCATAAGCCCTGGATGGCTTCACTCACTGGTTTCGTGCCTTGAAAGGGATGACTGAAGGTGGGCTCTGCTGGGACAGTGAAACAGGCAACCTGCTATGGCCCCTCCAGGATGATGGTCTCAGGGTGGTCAGACTTCTCACATGTGGGTCAGAAATCCCAAAAAGAATGTTCCACAAGACAGGAAGTGAAAGAAACCAGTTCCTAATGTTTGAGGATGAAGCCTCAAGTTGTCCCAGAGCCGCAGATACCTCCTCTAGATGTTATTTTTTAAAAAGCATACGTAATAAACGTTCATATTATAACATCATTGTTTTCTGATAAACAGGGCATATGGCCTTTCTGAGAACCTCACCCAAGCACCTAAAATGGCTACAATACAAGGAGAAAGAATCCCAGTGGTACAGCATAGTGGACTACCTTGATTACTGAGACTGACTTCAGGGAGAGCCACAGTAATAAACAAGCCCCAACAGGAGTAATACCCAAGACTAAAATGGTTTCTCAACAGATGTGTTAAAGTACCTTCAAGTACTTACGTGATAAAAAAGTATAATTAAAACAATCATGACTCTTAATCCTTAAATTAGAGATAAGATAAATAGTCTGCATTCTTCAGTTTTTTGTCAATTTGAAGATTACACTGGGTATAATTTAGGTAGAATCACTAAATGGAAATACATATCTAGCTTCTCTCAGTCTAAGTCTGCCATATCTTTCAGCGTAGTATCTATTATTAAGGCACAATCTGCTAAATTTTTAGTACCTGAAGTGACTCCTCTTTGACTCAGTATCACAAACTATCATTTGGGCTTACTGTAACATGGCATTTATACACTTCCTGATCTTTATTAATTAATGCATAATCTTTTACTATGGTTTTCCATGTTGTAAAAGATTCTCATGTTCACTAGGATTGTTTCCATGTATATGTGACTTAGAAACCAAGGAGCTGCACATTGCTTATGTAACTCTAAATAAGTTGAGACGTTAATTGGCAAGCAGGCCATTAAAATGGTAACCAAGCCAATAAGAGCAAGGAAAAACAGCAAGCAACTCTACCCCCACCCAGGCTTCAGTTCACTACACTGTAAATATTACGAGCCCTCTGTGCCATGGAAACCACCCTGCCTACCATGTGATGCTGATGTAATATCTAAAGCACCTGGAGGAAACAGAAAGAGATTTTGCTTTGGATTATTTGAATGTGCTTAAAAACAAACACAAACAAATAAACAATAACACCAAATAACAACAACAACAACAGCAAAACATAAACCCCCTACCACATAGTTCGATGATTTCTTTTTTTATGTTGCCTGTGGGTTTTTCACATTGTGTTTTCAGCTATTGGTACTGATTCAACAGCAACAGCTTTGTAAAACTGGCAGCCTTCCTAAATATGCTGTGTAGAGTCTGCAAACACTGGTTACTGTGCTATGTACCAGTGGACACTTGATAAAAACTCAATAAAAATTCTGCCCATATGATATTACCCAAAATAGACTCACAGTAATTTCCTAAAGAACACCATCAGACTATAACAAAAGCCTTTCTGGATTATCCTTATTACCCCAAATAACAATAGCAGTCATTCACTGGAAACTATTCATAATATGGCCATAACATCTGTCTCAGTAGTCTTTATTTTCTCTCACCACGTGATCCCTGCTTACACAAATCAAGACTTTTAAGAGGGCCAGAAATAAAGGTCAGAGCCTCAGCTCAAAACCTACTTCTGGAAATGATACCTTTCTCTCTTTTGGAAACTTTTAAACACCAACTGCACCATTAATCTGGCTCTTAGCAAACACTAAATTGTGCTTTTATTCTTTTATCGATGTCTTATCTCCTCAACAGACTGTAAACAAGAACCAAGTCTTGTACTTCTTTGTATTTTCCACCTTATGCACAGAATAGGTTCAATTATGGTAATGACGCAAATTACAGAATTTTTACCATCGGGTTGTGTGCCACTCTGTGTACCAATTCTTTCTCCTATAAGGTGGCTTTTATCGAAAGGGCAAGAATAGCAAAAATATAAGCTACCATTTACTGAGTAAATGCTAAGCACTTCATAAATATTCCATTTAATCCTCACAGGTAACATGAACTCCATTTTATTGATGAAGAAACTAAGGCTTAGCATCCTTATATAACATCTTCAAGGTCACATAGTTAAGAAGTAGTGAAACCTTGACTGGAAATCAGGTCTGTTTCATTCCAAACACGTATACTGTTAGCCACAAGAATAAATGGCAAGTAGTTATTCTGAATATGTGACCCAAGGGACCTGTTTAGGGTTTTTAAAGAGAATATTTAGGGAACGTGATGCCAGAGGAAAGGAGTGTGAGATTTTGTTGGAGGGATGAGCATCACAGAAGTGGGACTGATAGAATGGTCTACATGAATCTGGTCAAAGGAATTTCAAAGAGGTTCAGTTTTACTCATTGTTTGAATCCATTTCTTTCACTCATCTCCTAGGAAGATAATTTTACATTGAGAGTTGTTTCCATTTTCACAGACACTCCAATTTCTCAAACTAAAGTTCCCCACAAAAACAAAGATGATATGATAATGGAAATTAAAAGTCTGGGTGTTTATTAGAATCGGTTTGTATTAACTTTAGGAGAAATAAATTTTTCAGGGAAGCGTTATGAAAAAACTCTCACATTTAAGAGCTTTCTTTAAAAGAATAAAGAATTCATGAAGAAAAATCAGAAATACTTTCATTCAGTTCGGCCCTCTCTTGAAGATCAAATGGTTTTTATGACTCAACATTCAGAGAATTGCTGACACCAGACATATAAGTCAAGATGTTGAGCTCATGAACCTACTTAGCCTCTTGCTGTTGGCTGAGGTCAGGAGGAACACTTAAAGTGATCCTGGCCTTACAAACAGAGCTTTCTGTGACATAAACTTTTAAGGACATAGTCACCACAAGAGATAAACAATATAAAGTTTATGATCAAAACTCTCACAGCTTGAAATGTTCTGCTATGGATCATAAAGAGCTACATGAATCTTGATCAATAACCATTAGGTACAGATGACAATGTAATCATAGCTCTTTCTCATATTTTATCTCATTTAATCTTCACAGTCCTCTAAAATGAGTCAGATGTTATCCCCAAACAAATGCAAGTAACAAACTGAACCATAATTAGGTCATTACCAAAAATCATATATTCTACATCTGAGAATCAAAACCATTCTAATTAAAAAAAAATAAGAGTCTAAAACTGGCTAACACTGAAGTTTTAAGAGTAATTTATATCTCTGAAATCTGTTGCTTTAAAGGACACAACTAATGTCAAATCCTTCAAGATGTTAAAAGAAGGGTCATACCCCTCTAGAAACATATTAACGCAAAAAAAAAAAAAAAGTTGCTCAATCTGCACAACATGCAAAAAAGGAGGTGATCCCAAATTTGCCCTTTGGTGCTCAACACTAGCAACCTATTTATAAATCATTGACTACATCCTTTCCAAATCATAGGAACACCTAGAAAGGCCTTGATGTTCTTAGCACATTTCTTCAAGTTACACCTAATTATGTTAGATGCAGTAACATCCTGCATCATTCAACAATGCAAAGCTAAATTTAACTCATGTGAAAATAGAACTTTTTTTTTTTTCGGCTTCACCTTAGAATTCAGAAACATCTATTTTGATAGTATGTACACCACTGTTCTTTAGCCCCAAGGTGGTGGGTCTAACATATGAAATTTTTTTAAAAGGACTTACATTTCCAGAGACCCAGAAGAGATGTGAGCAAGATGATCTGCCAGTCTGAGCCCTTCTATTACCACAAGATCTAACTAACAGCTCTTAGAAACAAACTGACAAAATACTTAATTATTTGGCTTTGGTAATTGGTTTCTTAGTGTAATTCTAAGCAAACCGCCCAATTTCAGGAGATGATTATAGGTGAACATACAAACCGACTAGTAGTAATTTAGGGAATAACTCACTTGATTTACTAACAAGAAATCTTAAAATAAGGACATCACAACTTCACCATTCCTGTTAATCTTTATTTTGCAGATTTATTCTTTAGGTAACTTAGTAAGCCTGGTTCCAATAAGGTCAAAGTTGAGAGCTGTTTTTTTTTTTCCCACTCGGTTCGAGACCAATTACTGCTCTACTGATTTCAAATAAACACAGTGTGGATAAAGCCACAACATTATCTATCGCTGCTACTGAAAACAAAAATGCATCTTATGAACCTTTTCTTCATATTTCAAGGACATTACAGTTAGAAGATTCACTAGCTGTGAACTAATCTGATCACTTAAAAAAATATTCCTTTTAAAGGCTATATTTTCCATTCTATAATCACAAAAATAGCCAGTATTAACTTAAACTCAAAAAGGTATCTCATGTCTCTTTTAGTTATTTATATTAGTCTCTTTAGCTAACTGTGTCTTCCATGGAGAGAGATAAAAAGTTCTTAATCATAAATGAATGCCTGGTTTCAATCACCGAATTACCAATTATTCTAATGACGTTTGGGCATTTCTGTAGAGGACAAGACTAGATTTTAGAAGTACTGTGAGTGATAATTACACTTATTCATGGAAACAAGGAAACAGAAACAGATATTTTGAAAGGCAATAAAGTTTCATAAAATTATAACACTTGGAGTACAATGTGAAAATTTCTGCTACAGAATTGTTTTAGAATAGAGAGAAAAATGGAAGACTCTAAATTCTTATGCAAATCATGCATAAACTGGACAAAGCATCAAATGTTCAACAAATATCTGAGCCCCTAAATGCAAAAATCTGAAATAAAATATTGGTAAATCCAAATCCAGCAATATTTAAAAGAATATAATCAGGGTGTAGCTCACTTATGTAAGGATGATTTAACTTTAGCAACTCAATAAGGGCAAAAACTATATCTCAAGACATGCTAAAAAAGCATTCAATAACAATATCTAATTTAAATATATGCAAAAATAAAAGGAAATGCCCTCTACTTGATAAAAGATCTATGCCAGAACCTACAGCATACAAACATGTCACAAAACATAGAAAGCATTTCTTTTACAATGGAAAACAAGACAAGCCCACTAGCACTGCTACTATTTAACCTTATACTATTTAAGACACTATTTAACTTTAACCTCAGAGGTCTTAGCCAAAGCAATGACAGTTATATATATTCAAACAGACAAAACTCATTTAAAGATGAAATGATGATCCACGTAGAAAAATCAAGAGAACCAATTAAAAATCTGTTAGAACCAAGAAAGAGTTAAGCAAGATGGTCTATTAGAAAATAATTATAAAAAGAAACAATTTTAATATTTTTACTATTACTGCAGTGACTAATTAGAAAACATCATGGTAAAGCAGACCTCATTCAAAAGAACAACAAAAACTTTGTGAAACACCCACGATACACCAAATAAGAAATATGTAACTACCACATGAGGCAAACCATAAAATTTAAATGAAGAACATTTAAAAAGACCTGAGTAGACATACACACCACATTCCTCATTGGGGGAGGCTTCTTTGGTAAAGCCGTTAATTCTCCCTCCAATTTATTTAGTACAATTCCAACTAAAAATCTCAACAGGACTTTTAAGAAATGGAAATTGACAAGATGATTCTAACATTTATCTGAAAAATAAAATAAGCAAGAACTTCCAACACATTTTTTCAAATAAATATAATGAGGAAGGCCCTGCTATGTACAGTATCAAAATACCCATTAATTCTATATTAAGCAAATCAGAGGGATATTGGCATATAAAAAGAAAAACATTAACAGATTTTAAAAGCACAAAAGTAGACCCCATATATCTATAACAATTTAATGCATTATATATGTAGCACTTCAAATCAATGACATGAGATGGATTTAACAATAAATGAAATTGGAATATATGACATTTGGAAAAAGGTAAAAATTAGGTCCCTAGATCACTCTATAAATAAAAATAATTTCTAGAAGTTTTAAAGAGTTGAATATGAAAAAATTTTAAATATACTAGAAAAATTAAAAAACACTTTTATAATTTTGTGGAATGGGGAAGGTGGGAAAGGTATTTTAAAGCAAGATATAAAACCCTGGAATTGTAACAGAAAAATAATAGCAAGATTAGACTAGATAAAAATAAAAATTTTTTATACAAGATGCAAGGTTAAAAGACAAGCAATAGATGGACAGTAGTTAACAGGAACACATCAACAGTACCACAGCACTACCTGGGGTAACTAATTGGGGGAGGGAAAGGACAAGTAATAAGAGGTAATTTTTTTTTATTAATTAAAAAAAAATTAACAACAAACAAACAAAACAATAAGATATCATTCCATTCTACATATATAATCAGTAATTCTTAATATCATCACATAGTTGCATATTCATCATTTCTTAGAACATTTGCATCAATTCAGAAAAAGAAATAAAAAGACAACAGAAAAATAAATAAAACGATAATAGAGAAAAAAAAGTTATACATAACATAACCCTTACCCCTCGCTTTCATTTACCCCTAGCATTTCAAACTAAATTTATTTTAATGTTTGTTCCCCCTATTATTCATTTTTATTCCATATGTTCTACTCTTTTGTTGATATGGTAGATAAAAGGAGCATCAGACACAAGGTTTTCATATTCACAGAGTCACATTGTGAAAGCTGTATCATTGTTCAATCATCATCAAGAAACATGACTACTGGAACACAGCTCTACATTTTCAGGCAGTTCCCTCCAGCCTCTCCACTACATCTTGAACAACAAGGTGATATCTACTTAATGCGTAAGAATAACCTCCAGGATAACCTCTCGACTCTGTTTGGAATCTCTCAGCCATTGACACTTAGTCTCATTTCACTCTTCCCCCTTTGGTCGAGAAGGTTCTCTCAATCCCT
>PVIY010014338.1:0-56676 GCA_004026745.1 Myrmecophaga tridactyla | reverse complement strand
AAAAAACCTTGCAGTTCTTTTAGATTGTAGCACACTCTTCATATGTCAAATTTTGTACCTTACCTTTTGGATCCTTTTGGAACTTCAACGTAGTTATAGATCTGGAAGAAAGACTGGTGGTGGGGATGGGCATGAGAGGAATTCACAGCAATTTGCAAGCCAACTAAATGGAATTGAATGGAATTGATGACTCAGGGCATTCCATTAAATTTTATTCTGGTGAAACAGAATTAATCCCTTCAGACAGAGATGTGAATACTGTTTCCACAAGGCAGACCATTACGGGTTTTTCAAGCACATTAGGGTTAATCAGTTCAGGTGGATCTTGGTTGATTCTGAGGGTTGACTGAAGGTCAGGTGGCTGATTCCTCATGGGAGACCATTACAGTTTTATTTGGCAAAGAAAACTCAGTAGAATCTAGGGTTTCAATGTCCCTGTCATCATCATTATCAATACATTTGTTTCCATACCAATTTTCAGGATCCATTCCTTTCCAATAAATGCCATCAGTTTATCAGAAGATACTCTGAAAGGTTGAGAATTCAACTGATGCTGTAATTCAGTCACTTGTACAATAAGACTCTGGGTCTGCTTTTCAGAAATCTCAAATCTGTGTGTCTAAGAAATAAGTTTCTTTCAGTATGTTTTGATTTGCTAAAGTTGCCAGAATAAAATATATCAGAAATAGGTCGGATTTTACAATGGGGATTAACTAGTTTGCCAATTTGCAGTCCTAAGGCCATGGAAATGTTCCAGTTAAGGCATCAATAGTATTATACCTTCTCTGGAGAAAAACCGCTGGCATCAGGGGTTCCTCTGTCAGGAAACAAGGCACATGGTCAGTATCTGCTAGTCCTCAGCTCCCATGTTTCATTGTTTTCAGCTCCTGGTTCCCGTGGCCTCCCCCCTGAGCTTTTATGTGCTCTCTCTTAACATCTCCAGGAGTTTGGTCTATCAGTGCTCTCCAAATGTCTTTGAATGTTTCTCTCTCTAAGCTCTGTTAACTTTTTCTACCTTTATCCTCTCATAAAGGATTCTAGTAAATGCTTAAGCTCCACCTTGTAACCTGATCAAATATTCCACCCACAATAGTTCTGCATATACAGGAAACGATTAAAGGAGCGGAGCATGGCCTTTCCTGGGGTACATAACAGCTTCAAACCATCACACAGTGCATACATAGAAACTTTCATATTCTTCGTTGGGTGCTTAAGCTAGGAATTTGCAGCCTTGAGTTCTTCAGCAACTGCATCCAGTATATTTAGGACTAACTAGCCAAATTTATACTTTTTAACTCCACAAAAGTGTAAGTTACCAAACACAGAGCATTGACTCTTATAAACATTTAAGTAGCAGTGTCCAATGGTAATATTTTGCATATCTCTATTGCCAGTTCAAGCCATAGACTCTCAGTCCTATGCTGATCACTGGAAATAGATTCATTAGGGCCATTGAATATAATCATATTAAAGAACCAAGTCCCCAGATTCCAGAGGCATCTCAGAAATCTCATTCTTAAGATGCTTTTCTCAAGAATACCTCGTGGTAGCAAATCTATATCAGTTAGTGCTCCCTAGGGAAACAGAACCAACAGGATGTATACATACATACACATACATACATATATGCATGCACACATACACATATATGATATAAATATTATGAGAATTATTATAGGAAATGGCTCACATGACTGTGTATATGAACAGAGAGTATCTTGGTAGGAATTATGAACCTGGGCTTATTTTTTTGACTCTGCTACTGCCAGGTGTTGATATCATGTTACCTCTCTCAGCCTCACTTTTCTCATGAATAGGATAAAGGAATTAGAATAGGCATTTCCTATCAACCCTTGTAACTTTGGAAATTTTTGCTTTTTATGATATATTCCAGGTTTCCTCTGAATATTTTTTTATCTTCTTCATTAAGCCTCTGTTCTTAATTGACATAAGTAGAAGGGATACAAAAATTATAAATAGTATGTTAAATATAGCTTAATTGCAAAGATAAATATAATGCACAAAATCATATGCTATGGAATCAATGACAGTTAAATTTTCTGTTATTTAGATTAGCACTGTTAATAGGTTCTTATCTTTGCAAACACATATGGTTTGATAAATAGCTATTAATTGAATGGAAAGATGAATGATGTGAAAATGAAGCAGTGAAAGTAAATCTGATGAAAATAGGAAGGTGACAGATAATTAAACAAGAAAACACAGAGTCTGCAGACCTCATTGATATATTTCCTAAGACTTCTAAGTTTTCAGTTTTATTTATTAATGACCAAAACTGCTTCCTATTATCCTTATTGCATGCCTTTTATATTGTTGCTTAATACCTGAGATTTCAGACAAATGGTGGAATGAGGAAATGGAGAGAAGCAACAAACATTTGTGATCTTGAATATGATTTCCAAAGCGGGCATCACAGTTAAATATTAATCTGATTTTTTAAGAATGTGTTAGCTTTAAATTACAGAATACCTGAATAATTTTGAGACTACTCTCATTGCTGAAAATAATCTCTTTAGTAGATTATAGATGTAATCAGCCATAGATACACATTTATCTTGGCACATTTATGTTATCATTTAACAGGAATTCTAGTAGTAGAGAATAGCATAAAGTGTATCTTGTTGCTGTAACAGACATTTCCATCATTCATTTCATTATATATTTATATTCCATGTTCATCAGATGACATCAGAGTTTCAAGTATCATGTCCTCTTTCATGGATCCAAAAGTAATGTTGAAGGTCTATCTTCTCACTACTCTTTAATTTTATTAGGAAGGACTATTGTACCTGGAAGTCCCAGTGTATTCTCCAACTTAGAGCAATCATTGTTCATTCCCTGGGTTAAGGGTGTTATTTCTCTAAGCATAATAACACCCTTTATTAGAATTTACTTGGGGTTTTCTTAGCAGGGAAGGGGGTCAAGGGACAGGCTACTGGGGAGATAATTAGAGGCTTTTTCTTAGAAATTTATTTATTTTTATTTTCTTTTCCACACATCCTTAAAGGAATAATTCTAAACAAGTCCTATTTTATGTATGGATTTTACATATGACTATGCTCTATTTCCAATCATCTTCACCTCACATTTGAGCACTTCTTTTCCCCCATCTAGCTGATAGATGCTAAAAAATGGAGTCCATTCTCTAGAATGGCTATGCTGGAGTTTTTCTGTATGAATAATTCTAAAGATGACACAGGGAAACTAAGTTTTGTGCATATTACATGTTGGTATGCTTAATGCACTTAATGACTTTTATTTAATCTAGCTAATTATTTAATTGATTTAACCCAAGATAAAAACTAGGAACATGTGTATGCAAATCACTAACAAATCATTTTAGGAGAAAAATCCTGCTTTAAAGCCATAGATATATCAGTCATTTTGTCTTACAGGATATTTTTGAGCACACTGGTGTACCATTCAATAAAGGATTCTATTGTGAGCTCTCCAACCAGAAAACCAATGAAATGAATGTTGCTTTTGTATTAAATAGTGGTTAATGCTTTGAAATTAAACTCGTTTAAAATTTAATCCCTACTGCATCTTATTACATGTAGGACCTTGGGCTAAACCACCCACATTTCCTGACATTAATTTCCTTATTTGCCCAATGGGGATAATTACACCTCCTTCCAAAAAATACTGTTAGCATTTAATGGCATGGGGTATATAATGTGTCAAATATAGTTCTGTATACGTCTAAAGTGTGTCTTCAAACATTGTGCATATCATATTATTGCAACGGTTTATCAATGTAAGTTACATTTTTTCACATTTTAACATCTCTGGAATAGGAATGCTCCCTTAACTTGATGATATCTTATGATACTATCTGCTAATTAATAGTTGATGATGTCATTCTCATTGTCTCTGTATGGTAAACTGAGTTGCTATCTCTGATGTTAAGGCTGGGCATTGATAACTTCCTAAAGTTTCAGTTAACGAACCATTTAAAGGCCATTTGAGAAAGTATTATGGGAACAGGTTTGTTATTATCTGAATATTTTACCTTGAGGCATCCTAGAAAGTTACAGAAAACACCAGCATCAAAACTCACAGAACAAATGCCAGCTGTATGCAAGAACATATGGAGGCAATAGTGTAACCCTTCCTAAGGAACTGTGGACAATATTTTGGGAAGAATAAATGGACATTTACCATTCTAAGTTAAAAAAGAGTGATTTAGAATTGTTAAACCCTGAATGCAAAGAAGATTGAGGAATGCCTTAAAGAGTGCATGTTTTCTATTTTCATTTGCATATATGCAAGAATAACAAATGAAATACAAGTACATGGAATGAGATCTTTCAGTGTATATAAAACAATTTTTAAACAACAAAATGCATTGTATCATAGTTTAAGTGACTTTCTTGTTTTTAGTGGTGTGTTTTAAAATGAATGGTAACTTAGATTCACTACAATATTGTGTTTTCAGCAAAACTTTTAAATTGTATTTCTATTAAGAATCTAGAACAAACTCACAATTGATTTACTAATACACTTAAGCAGTAAAGTTTATTACTGCCCCCTTTATAAACACTAGAAAGTGAAAACAAAAGATATCATATAGTGATTAGTTTTAAATATGCTTTATTTCCTAAGCCAAAAATTCCCTTTGGCACACAGAATGTTTGATACACCTCTATCCATATATGCATATATACATATAGATATATAAATATAAAATCTAGAGTTATAATATTTAGAGTACTTTATCTTTGTTTAATAAACTATATGGAGGGTAAGTACTGACTGCCACGCATGATTATAAGAAATCTTAAGAAGTCATAGAGAACAAGATAGTGGATAGGAAAATCCATGCTTACATAGAGCTTGCATTCAATAAGGGACATAGACAAAAATAAGTAAGTATATAATATAATTATCGAAAAAACTAAAACATTGCATGTGAATAGAAACTGATGGAAAAATTTTAATAAGGTAGTATGGGAAAGCTTTTTTGAAGAGGTGACATTTATACAAAGATTTTAAATGAAGATGATTACTTAGATGAGTGTAAAAGGGCAAATTTACCATACTTTTTAAGACAATGGCCAAGAAGTCATTTTCACATACTTCTTAGATAAGTATCAAGTTCATGGATTTAATCTCATCTGTACTGTGTTTTTATTTAAATAAATTCATGTTTTACAAATGCTAATTTTCATATTAAAACATCAACAGGGAACATCTTCCTGAAATTATTTTCTTATGCTAATATGAATTTTTTAAGGAAGAAGACAGTTCTCTAAATCTAAAAATGTAATTTCAGGTTGTATCCATTGTTAATTTTATAATACTGGTCTATATTAATTAAGTGGATTTGGACTAAAGTTTGATATAATATACCATATGAATTATGTCTATTCTTTTTAAGATAGAATACTTAAAGTTACCAGGTATCTGTTTTTGTTTGTTGGTTTGTTTGTAGATGTGTGTGAGAGTATGTGTATAGAATAAATTATTAAATATTGGGGCTATTGGTAACTGCTATTAGAATTATTTGTATTATTAGAGATAAAGAGCTAGGCTATACGTAGAACACTTGCCATAAATCTTTATTTATTTCTTTTATTAAGGCACTCTAATAATAATTTACTCTAATAATAAATGATTTATAATAATTTATGATACCATTTTAAGGTGTTCTATAATTTTATTGCTGAAGATGTAGTAAAATTGTCATTAAACATATAAAAATGATAAAAAATATATGCTTAAATATTAGTATACAAATTGTGTGCTATCATCATGTGCTGCTTTGAAACTGTTACATAAAAACTCACATTCTCTTAATCCTAATCTAATCTTGTAGGGCAGAACTATTGTTCGAATGGGACTAATCAATCAAATTATGTCCATGGAGACGTGGCCCTGCCTATTCAAGGTGGGCCTTAGTTTACTTGACTCCTTTAAAAAACTCAGAAAGAGAGAGTCAGAGTTGAGAGAGAGAGCAGACACCTAAACACAGATGTCTGATGATGCCTGGAGAACCAACATAGAAAGCCACTAGAATCAGAAGCTGAGAGCAATTGCAACCGGGAGCAGAGGACCAGGAGATGCCAGTCATGTACATCCTTAGCTGACAGAGAAACCCCAGACATGATTGGCCTTTCTTGATTGAAGATACCCTCTTGTTGATGCCTTAATTTGGACATTTTTATGATCTTAGAATTATGAGTTTGTAACTTAATAAATCCCTTTTGTGAAAGCCAATTCGCTTCTGGTATGTTGCATTCTGGTGGCATTAGTAAACTGAAACACGTGCAAACCAGAATTTCAGTTTTGGTACATAAATTTCATTTATTGATATTTTATGGATTAAAATAAAACTTCTTTCATATTATCATCCCCTAATGAGTAATAGAGATGAATGATAATCAGTGAACATATGTTATTGTAGAAAATATAATTTTAAAATACATGAAATCAAAATGAATACTGTAGCAGTACTGTAAATGCAGACTTCTTTGTTATCACACATTAAATATTCCAAAAATTCTGTCTGTATAATGATTTTAAAAACAATAACTCATACTCAGCTCTTCAAATTATCTGTTTATAGGCATGCTGTGTTATTGTACAATATTTAGTTGCGTCCATTTCTTCTCTTTTCATTAGTGGGATATATGAAATGTATAGCTTAAAACACACATTGGAAGAGTTCTTCAAATAGCAGCCTATTTAAACTAAAATAAACAAACAAATAATAATCATGGATACTGCTTTTTTTTTCTTTTTTTCTTTTTTTTTTGCATGAGCAGGTACCAGGAATCAAACCAGATCTCCAGCATAGCAGGTGAGAATTTCACCTGCTGAGCCACTGTGGCCCACCCCCCCTTTTTTTTTTGATGGATACTGTTTAAAAAAAAGAAAAATTTATGGAATAGTTTAATTTAAGGTTGTATTTTAATATCAATTTTGGGCTTCAAGATTTAAAGGATGATTCGATTTGGACTTGTGTATATGTTTTTGGTTAAGCTCTTTTAAAATGAGATTTATAAAAGATAATATTTAAACTTTTCTCTTCCTCATGCACAGGAGTTTGTGCTTCCATTATTTGAAAAGCAGTATTCTGTTAATATTTTCTAAATAAGCAAAATGTGTGCCAAGTAAATGCAAATTTTATATAGACTATGTTTTGTGTTTCATAAGACCTCTAAGTTTTTTTTTAAAAAAACTACAGTATGAAGTTTTCAGTAATACTGATTACTGAAAATCCTACAATTGATTCTAAATACATGAAATTTTAAGTCAATCTAGCTTATATATGACTTTGGGGGCAGGAAAATAGGTATATCGCTCCTTCAAGATCTTGAAGGTTATTATAATTACCCCCAAGATGATAAAAAGGAGAAATCATTGTCCTAAAGGGAACAGAACAGTGATTTACCATTTGACAATCTATTTTCAACCATTTGTTTGAGAAATTGTCAGTGAGTGGTATTGCTTTTATATGTGAATGAAATTTCATTAACTTGTGTCTACATTCACCATATTCACTATCACATGGCAGAGGAAATACTGAATCAGTGGTTATAAATGTTCTGATTATATTTCATTTATGGATTTCACAAAAACAAATGATGTGTGATAGTGAACACAGCTGTTTATAAAAGCTCTATCCTTGGCCACACTCTAGGAAAAAAAAATTAGCAAATTATTGTAAGAGCCTAATGGTCATTTAATATCAGCTTTCTACTTTTGAGTCTATATACCAGTGTTTGTATTAGGATGCCACCTTATTAGCTGTAAGCTCTTAAGGAACATCCCTGAACTTAAATTTCCTAATGTCCAAAAATAGTATACTTTTTTGGCTTATTTGATATATCACCAAATATATATAGATGAATTTCTAGTCTCATTTCCTAGATTAGAGAATCCTTTCCCTCCTCTTAATTTTTCATTTGAACAAATATCAAAGCTATTGAGTTTTTAGGTTTATAAGTTCTCTCTAACTTATGAGTTATTATTGTGGTTGGTTACTAACTGAAGTGTAAGACAGTTTGTTTCAGCTGGATTGTATTGTCATGTTACTATTTTCCCTCTAAAATAATAGCAAATTTTTAATCTTTGTGCTTGAGAGCCTGATCTAACTGTAGTCATAGGAAATAAAGAAAAGGAGGTAATAATAGAAGAAAGACGTAGAAAAGAACAGAAAAAAATCACTTTTTAGTCCTAACTTGAATAATGATTTGGATGAATATAAACATTTGAAAGTATAATATAAAATTCTGGACACTGTTCTAATAGTTTTATATACTCTATTTCATTAAGACTTCCTAGTAGCTCCATGATATTTACCATTATTAACCAAATTTTACAATCAACGAAACATACACTGAGAAATTAAGTTACTTGCCCAAGGTCATGCTGCTTATAAACGACAGCCATAGCATTAGAACCATAGCATTATAATATTTTGATACCTTCTTCTTGCATATTCCAATATTATTTGGTTTAGCTGGTTTCCAAGCACCATGACTCTCCTATTGTTCTTTCTTAGTCTACTTTATACATTGCTTTTATCTCTCACTTTTTGAATATCCATGAACCAGATTTCAATTCTAAGATCTTAAAATATTTTCACTGATAATACTAGATCATATTCACTTGTTAACTCGTACATACATACTAATGTACATGCAAGATCAGCCTTTTGTTGATTAAAATATTTCTAGTACATATTATTTTATAATTCCTGAAGAAATCTTCTTCCCCATGAGTCTAAACCTTAATTAAGATTCTATTAGTTAGGGTACTCCAGAGAAACAGAAACAAACACAACAGAATATATATAATTTATTATAATGAATTGGTTCATGTAGCTATGAGGGTTGGCAAGTCCAAACTCTGTAGGACAGACTGCAAGTTGAAAACTCCAATGAAGGTGATATTGAAGTCCTAGTCCAAACACTTCAAGAGAAGCTGGTTGGTTCAAAATTCCAGCAAGAACCAATGCTGGGGGTGGGCCAGGATGGCTCAGGAGGCAGAGTTCTTGCCTGCCATGTTGGAGACATGTGTTTGTTTCCTGGTGTCTGTCTATGCAAAAAAAAATTCTGGAATTGAGTCTGAGTTCTAGTTTTAACTTCCAAAATCCTCAATTCTGCTTTTTAATCCTTTCAAATGAATCTGACTTAAATCATGCCTTCTTGAGGTTCATTCAAGAAGATTTACAGAGGGCTGATATATGAAGTTATTCCGTGTAATGCAGCATGATTACAAGTATCATGGGGATATGCCTTAGGGCAAACTGCTGTCCAAGGCAAAGCAAACACCTTCCATGAGAAAAATTCATTTTTAAAAATAGGTAAACTGATTTTTAAAAAACATATTGTAACCTTTTAACTGTCAGAGCTATAGAGACCTTAAAAAAGTTATTCTGAAATGTTTTCCTAAATGTCTAATAGTGGTTAAATGGCAATATTACATCTTTTTCTAGGGCAGCTAAAGGATAAGAGTTTCCATGATATGATTTACCAGCACATTCCATTCCTCTTCCCACACCCCAATCTATTTCCTCCTTCACAAGAGAGTTGATAAGAATTTTCTGTATGGAGATAATAGATCATGAATAATACTCATATTCTTAAAAAATAGCAGCAGGCCCTTTGGCTCCCATGTATGGCTATCTGTAATGCAGCTTTTCTCAGGTGCCCTATTTTTTTTGTTTTGTTTTTGCATGAGCACCGGGAATTGAACCCGGGTCTCCGGCATGGCAGGCGAGAATTCTGCCACTGAGCCACTGTCGTACTGCCCATGCACTACGTGTTTTAAAAATAAGATATAATAGCTTCTGTTCAAAAAAGTAAAGTTTTATACATTATATATAATGATGTATTTGTGTGTTTGCTAGTGTGAAAATGAATAAATATACTTATATATATGCATATATATATATGTACTTAGTGGTGTTCCAAATGATAGACTCTCACTTACATTTTAAGATATGCAGTATGTTCAAGATATGCTAATAAATATTCCTCAAAGACATCGATCCAAGCAGATATTCCAATATATAAAAAGAGAAAATTTATTACTCACTTATCTTTACCTTTAATGTTATAGAGGGCTGCTGCATGCTATTAGAAATGAATATAATAGGTTCCATTGTGATAGATCACTGATACGTGGGACTTATTTTCACTACTAAATTTTCCCAGCATGCTGGATAACTCCTCAGGTAATTATGTTGTCATCATAAATATCATCCACAGGAAATATTAAGAACTTATTTCTTCATTGTACATTGCTAATTGCAGAAAACTTAGTTGAATGTTTTTGTGATTTATGTAAACAAATTTTGTGATCTTTTTTATCTTTTTTTTAATCTTTTTTGATACCATAGACACAGCCTGACAGCAACCATAGGAGATATATAAAGGAAATGCTAAGTAAAACCAAATGTATTTGGATAAATACCAGAATATTATAAAACAGATATCCAGGTAGTTATTATGAGTCCAGTTCAGAGATTATTTCAAAAGAGACTTGAAAGATGTGAAAAAATTGATAAACTTAGGTGGGCATTAGAGATAAATTTCAAAAAAGGGGGAGAGGAATTAATTTGGATACAAATTAGATATCTATTTTCATCATCTCATTTTAAAGGACTTTTCAGCCTTTCTTCGAATGGTTTGATGAAATTACTAAAATAATGATAATAACAATATTCAGTTATTCCTATTAATCACTAAAGAATTTCATTATAGCTCAACTATTATCTTCAATATGGCAGGTTTTCAGTCATTATCAGCCAGTTTGCAGTAACCTAGCCAATCACTCATGATACCTATGGTATAATTATACATTGGTCTGATAAATAAGAGACAGAAGGAATCACAAAATATTGAAAATGTGAGGTCCTTCTCAGAAGGATTTCTCAATAGGAGATGGGAAGTGGGGTCCAGGAATATCTACCTCCAAGAAGGAAAATATCAGATGAAAAATTATGTACACAGAAGGGAAAGCAAGCATAAATGCTTCATATTTCAAACACTTTGAACAAGCTATGCAGTGATGCTCAGAGTAAAGATTTTAAGTTAAGAATAAGGCAAATAAGGAAGTGGTTTGTGCAAACAATTCAATCACAGAATACTAAGAAGACCTTAATATGGATGCAGGAATTAGGAAGAAACCAAAGCACAGATGGTGGCTCATGTACCTCATTCACTCATTTTAGTTTGGGAATTGTTATGCTATCATCAGTATGGAACATGGTGTAAATAAAGGAATAACTAAGTTTCAGACAGTCAACAAGGTCATGATCTGTGTATAATGTAGGAACTGTCAAATATTTGTTATAAATTATTTTGGAATCTACAAGAAGGATAAGAGACATTCTCTGGCATCATTGTTGAGTGGCTTGAAAAGGACTTGACATTTGTAATTGAACCTTGATAGATAATAGTAATTAACTAGGTAGATATGATGAGAAAAGACTCTGATAAAGGATTTTGAAAGAGGAGATGATGCAGTTTATTCAATCCTTCAACAAATATTTTTTGAAGACCTAATATGCATCAGGTTTGTTGAAGAAAACTGATGAGAGACAATATGGAAATGGAACATGTTTGTTTTAATTTGAGTTCCCCTAGCGGTCTACGCTGAGCAAAGTTCAAAAGCAAATACTTGATTTGGGAAGAAGCATTAGTAGAGGGGTATGGAAGTGATATGGGGAAAGAAGATAACCATTTAAGCTTCTTTACTAAGTATGTACTACACTGGTTTATCTCTAAGAAATAGTGGTAAACACATATTTCAAAATTTTCCTACTTGATTAGAAAGTAAGCTGGTATTTTTAAGCCTACTATTTACACCTAAGGCACAAAGATACTAGTATTGGTAGATAAAAATTTTAAAGGCTTAGGGTGAGTTAATAATGACATTTGCTACAATGTATAAAATGGTAAGTGTGCAAAACAAATCATAAAATTACATCTGATATTTACTTACAAAAATTAAATTTGAAGAGATTCTAAGGTATATGAAAACAATTTTGGGGTAATTGCAATGAATATGTGGTAAACATGATTTCTTATCTTCATTTTAGATTTTCATTAATGTCAATGTGGTATTCACATAAGCAATATGTTTTTTAGTAAGAAAAATAAATCCAGTTCTCAATTTTCTCTGTGACACAGCTAATATGAGAAATCCTGTCCACTGAACTCTAGAGTTCTAATTAGCCTTTGGTGCCTAATTTCATTATTCAGCGGAATAAATATTTATTGATTTGAAATTATGCTCCAGTTTTGTTAGGAGGGCTGGCAAACAAACATAGAAAAAATAGAAATATTGTTTTTTGATGAGAACTATGATGGGCTAGATAGTGAATGTAGGCCATGTTAGATTTAAGGGCTTCTAAGAATAAATTAACATTGCAACCTGGATTACAAGAAGTATTCAGCCAAGCAAAGTTCTAGTAAAATCCCATCCTGGGCTGAGGGAGTTTTCATTTAGCAATTCCTATAGCAATTGTTCTTCAAACAAAATCTGCGGGTCATCTGTGGTGCTGGCTACATTTGATGACTTCTGGCTACCACTGCAGCGCTACTGAGACAGATGCAAATGGAGCCAGAATAGCTGCAAGATTTTTTTTAAAAAATTCAATATACTTTTTACCTACACTGAAATTGTTAACCACTTTGTTAAGTCTTTCAGAAATTAATTTCTCAAAATGTTTGTATTTCATACAATAGAATATAACTAACATCTTGAAAATGTGTTATGCTAAATTAACAGTATAATGAATTGATCATTTTCTGGTATAGTTTCATAACATGTTAGTCTATATTCTGTACAAGAGAATTTAGTTGGTCAACATTTGATGATATTTTTGGAAACATATTTGAGAAAGCAAACTTTGTTTTGGCAAATGCAATTGACTGGGTCATTTTTGTTTGCTGGGTCTTGACATATTCATCTTTATCAGGAGAAAATTAGGCCACTACCGAATGTGCCCAAGACATTTTTTATAGCATATTACCAAACCAAACAAACTTAAATATCCAGATTTATAACCATTTGTGTTAGAAATAGTTTTTATCAGCTAATGCAATGAATCTTATATGATATTTAATACAAATAATGAAGAGAAACTCAGGAAGCAGCCATTTTGTTTTTACTATGAAGGCTTAGTACTTTTCTTTTGTGGGGAGTATACATACTTAAGGGTTGGGAATGAAACATCTGGGCAACATATGAAGGGAGGCCTCACTGATAAAATATTCCAGGTGACTCCACCTGTATACGCCAGAGTTAGCCTTGAGTCACTATGATTCTGCCCTGTTCTGCCAAGTACTTGGCTTGGAAGTAAAGGCCCTGCCTCCCTTTTCCCTTGCTCCTGCTATCTGGCTAAAATCATTCCCTTCTTCTTTCCATATGTCCCTTTCAGGGATTATGGCCTTTCCCTAATTTGGCAAGGAAGTTTCACACAATTGGAGGAGATGGTCAGGGTCCAATTTAAAGGGAGATCTTATGTCTCAGTAGAAATCAGAACACTTGTCAGGGTACATAAAGGAAAAAGCTAAAAGAAGTGTTTTGGGCATTAAGTCTTGGTCTAGTGTTTGTGCTGGTGTTTATTCTTTTTAGTTCATATTTTCCATATGGAAAGACATTAATCAGTGCCCATTCTTGTTTTCTCTCCACCTTCTAATTACCCCCTACAAGGAGAGTGACTTACCTTACTGACAATTAGGCCTCAGGTCCTGGATATGCAAAGTTCAGCCTTTTTCCTTCCTTTCTCTCATGACAGGTAGATGCCTGGAGACAGCACATGGACCTTGGCCATGTTGTTACTAAAGAAGTACTGGGTGCAGCTGTAGTTGTTCATGGTTGATTTTATCATTTCATTCCAGCACTGTGAAGCTCAATGATGCCATGAATTTATAAAACATCCATTGATCCTTAATAAAATTGCTGCTTGCTTTTACTTTTCTCTGAATTCTGAGGATTTCTCAATTGATCCAAAATATCATGGGGAATAGGAGTGGCATTTATTGAATTTCTTCAAACCTCAACATATAGACGACAACAAAAAATGTTTTGTATGTATGTTACTAGCATAAAAAAAATACATAGAACTGTACCACACAGAGAGTGAACCCTGATGTAGACAATGAACTATAGTTAATAGTGTCATCAATTGTAACAAAGGTACCAACCAATGCAAAGTGTTAATAATAGAGAAATTGCGTATGTGAGGGAGGTGTACAGCAACTCTATATATTCTGTAAACCTACAACCTACAAAGTTAATCTAAAAAAAGACTTCTGAACTACATAAAAGAATGTAGACATGAGAATTTCAGCTAACCTGGCTCTATCTGGAAGCATGGTTTAATTCTTGGTTTGATTGGACCTATATTAGGAAGGAGGAAGAAAATCATTAAGTCTTGAAGGTATCTTTGAGATGATGCAGAGCAACTGGAGTAAGGTGTGAAAATAGGAGTCAAACAGATTATCTGCACATTACCCCCTTAATCCATCAGTATCTCTGGCACCAAACATTCAACTTAAATTAACCCTGCCTCTTCCATAGCAAAACACCAACATTTCTATTTATTTTACATCATGACAATGAGCCATAACAATACCATCAATTGGTTTACCAGACTTATCTAGAAATCTTGATTTTTCTGACTTTACATCTGGTGTCCAAAGAACTTTATAACCTATCCACTTTTGGTGCTTTTCCACTACTAAATATTTCAGGTAAAATCTTTCAGAATGATGATTTGGGGAGGTGGGAAGAGAGTTTCCATCTTGACAACATCGGGTGCTATGTCATGGCATACAACAACACAAGGGCTCTGCAGTTTTTCATTTGACCTCCTTTTAGTCCCATTTGTGCTTCATGTATGGAAAGCCTACATAGAACATGGTATAAGTAAATCAACCATATTTAGGAAATAATTTCACAATTATTTAGATACTTAAAATCTATAAAATATTGTCACTCTGACGTTTGGCACTCAAAATAGTGTTGTGAGTTAGAGAATCATGCTATATTTTTCTGAATCTGTAACTGAGAAAAGTGAGACTGGAATCTTGAATTAAACAGATATGATTTAAAATTCTGGCTCCATCATTTACCAGCAGTGTGAACTTGGGGAGTTATTTAGTAACTGTATTCATAAAATGACTTAAATGGTTAATTTGATGTTGGAGATAAAGCTATTTGCACAGGCTAACAATTAATAAATACATATCAAATGGTGGTAATTTTATTTTAAATTAAAATCCAATGTTTCCTCATTCTACCAAGTTGAACACTAAAACTCAACCATTCAAATATTTTGAATTTCTGTATATTGGCCCTATATTCATAAATGTTCATGTAATTTAACTTTTAAACCCTGAGCCATATGTTTTGACACAGACTCTATTCCCCATGTAATGACAAAGATATGCCAACCCCATTCATCAAATATATTTAGAGAAGGCAGATCAGGGAAATGACACCAATTAATAATTCTGCATAATCTCTGTGAAACACAGATGTTTAAGTCAAGCTGTATTAAAAATTTCATAATTCATAGTAGATTAATTTATTTCAGGTTGCCATCTCCAGCTGTTTTATAAATCAATGTATTAAAATTGTAGTTAATAAATTGTTCTCATTCTTTGAGAATTTGTAGAAAATTAAGCTGAAACATATCAATTTATAATGCAGGTCCACAAAGAGGTATTTCTTATGAAGAATAACTTCCTGAATACTAAGAAATTCCATATACTAAAAAGCAGACAGTTTTCAACACATTTGTACAGTCCTATAAGATAACATATTTAAGATAAATTTCATCTTTTTCACTTCAATCTAATCAAATTTGTCCAGATGTTGGCCAAATGAAGAATGTGATTCCATAATCTTATTTCAACCTCCTACTCCTGCCAAAGTTTTAGTTTATTTTCTTTATAGACCTCTGTTAGAGGTCTGTTTAGACCTGAGTTCAATAATCTTTTTTCCTTCTTTTTCTATATTCTCTTCTTTTACATTATATGAACTTAGTTTTCTTATTATTTCTCCAAAAATTTGTGAACAGATTATTCAGAATGAATTTATAATTAAGTTAATTATTCATATTTAATCCTGACTGAGTATAAATCTGAAAACTAAAGTGGTTTTAACCCAGTTCCGAGGAAAATAAATGAGTTAGTATAATGGAGAAAATTTTCAGTTTTTCTAATTCTTTTATTACAGTCAATATAATTTTTCAACTAATCTTTAGAGAGGACTTTATAATTATAAACCATGCAAACAGCATTGTATTCAAAATTAATATCCTCAAATTATTGTTCAGGATATTTTACCTCATTCATATTATAAAACCATGTTTAACTATTTTCTAAAGTTTGTATTTTCTTCACTAATTTTACATATATATATATACACATAGGCATATACATATATTCCCTTTTTGTAGACTGATCATTCGTTTATATTTCATCTCATTTAAAAGCTTTTCTGTTCCTCCCATCACCATTGGCAAAACATTACTAGGTTAGGTACATTCTTATATTTTCTCATGTCCACTATTTTGGATTTCTGTCTTTCCCAAGTGGACCTCTAGCTTTTTTGACTTAGAGACTGTTTCCTGTTAATCCTAACATCCCCTAGGCCTGGCTAAATATTAGATATGAGTATTGAGTGGTGCATGCTATGATGCAAAAAAAGAAAAGACTGTTGCATCAGACATAGTACCTGGAAGACTAGTTAACATGCATTTGTCAAAAATTTCACAAGTGAACTTTAATTTTAATTAAACTTCAAAGTGTTTTTTTATGTGATATTTTTAATGTATTTTTCCTCCAAAGGAGTAAAATATCCATCAGTGGGGTATAAAATTTATTATGATATATTAACTTAATGGACATTTATTCAATTTCTAAAAATATTGATTATATTTTTGTAGCACAGTGGAAAATTATAATAAAATATTCACTGAAAGAGGCAGAAAACATGTACTCATGTTTTATGGCATGCTTATGTACCATGATTATAACCATTTATAAATTAAAGCATTTGAGAAAGTATTTGAGAAAATCTAGAGAATAATATTTATGACATGATGGCAATATTGATATTTTCCAAATTTCCTGTAAGTTATTTTCATAATTAAAAAGATAAAAGTATTAAAATTATGTAAGACCACAAGAAGGTATATGAGTACATAGATATAAGTATTGGA
Source organism: Myrmecophaga tridactyla (assembly GCA_004026745.1). Lineage (NCBI taxonomy): Eukaryota > Metazoa > Chordata > Mammalia > Pilosa > Myrmecophagidae > Myrmecophaga > Myrmecophaga tridactyla. The sequence goes on along the minus strand of PVIY010014338.1, from coordinate 39,461 downwards.
AGAGTCTAGGCTAAAAGGACAAAATATAATGGCAGCTAAGCCCGTGGACCTTGGTCAAACTGCATTTAAATCTCATTTTTAACATTTACCAGCTGGGTGACCGTAGAGAAGTGACTCACATGCTCTGTAGCCTAGTTTCCTGGTATTTAAGTTGGAAAATGTCCACTTCACATGTAAAACACTACTAAGGAGCATGCCTGGAATATAATGAGTGTCCTTAAAAGAAATACAAACAATGAACCCTATTGCAAATGATGGACTATAGTTAATAGCACAATTATAAAAATGTTCTTTCATGAACTGTAATAAATGTACCACACTAATTCAAGCTGCTAATAAGAGTGTGCTGTATAGGAATTCTGTATTTTATGGATGATTTTTCTACAAACCTACAACTCCTCTAATATATACATTTAAGCTTGCTGGTGATTTCCAAAAGAAAATAAAGCTGTGAGACAAGGGGTCTGTTTAATGCACTTCTGTGATGAGTTCCTGGTATTTAGAATTTTCATAATAAACATTTACAGAGTAAAGAATAATGAAAAGGAGAATATAATGAAGCAGATAGAAAAACCTCACAAAAAGCCTAAGGAGTTTGATAAACAGGACAAGGAAAAAAAATATGTATCTACATAATTTATGTTAGAATAAATTTCATTTTTGTAAGCTGTCTAAGTAGGTAAATAAAGTAAATTACAATTTTTGAAGAAAATTATTCTAATTCTGCTACCACCTAAGTTGTTTCCTGAATAAAACAGATACTTTCTTCAAAAACTACTTTGGCACATCTTGTAGTAATGTTGTATGTTTCTGTTCAAAATGATTTTCTAGTAGTGGCTTAGCTCAAGCTTTAGTGGAATCAGTCATGGTAAATAAATATAATAAAATTGCTGTAAAAATAGAGAATAATATTTGAAAATATCCTTTACTATTTTGGGAGGTGAAACTATCTAAAGCTAAAATGCCGCTACTGAAAAAGCTACATTCCTAGTAAAGGAATTCATCTTGCTACCCCTGCTCTGTGATGTTATTGGAATACACTGAAACCTCACTCCCCCTCCCTACACACAGTTTTCTTTTTCTTTTTCTTTTTTAACTTCAAGTCCTATCACATTTGCTGTTTGTTCTCTTAAAAATACACCTGGAATATATCATGGTGTATTGATTATCTCTCAGATTTAAAATGAAAAATAAAACTGACTTGGAAGGCAATAAACCAAGTTTCAGGCAGTTTATTCTATCACTGTTTCTATGAGCAGCAAAGCAGCTATCTAAACATTTTCAAGATAAAGATATTTGACAGAGTCATTTAATAAAGTGATAATAAACTTTCTTCCCACCCACATAGGGAAATATAGTACTGACGTAGAGGTGTCCTAGGAGACAAGCCACTTACTCTGTGTTTAAGAAGTTTGAAGAAGGGAGTCAGAGCATCACCCTGTCCCCCATCTAAGCCAGCGGATAATCATGCCACACTGACCTCATTCCTTCCTTAAACGAGGTGTATCCTGAGAGCAGTGACCAACACTTACATCTTTTTATGCCTGGCCTCCATTAACTATCGTCTTGGTATTTGAAAATTTTTTAAATAAATAATTAATTAATTAAATGATAAACAAATAGATATGCATCAATAATAAAGATTGATTAATGATTTATTAATAAATATTTTATTTTATTTACCTTCTAGCAGCTAGACTTGCTGAAGGTAGAGACCATAGAATGAGTTGGTTTTTAACAATGGGAATTTAGTAGCTTAGAAGCTTACGGTTTTGAGACCATGAAAATGTCCAAGTCAAGGTATCATCAAGTAGATGCTTTCTTCCTGAAGACCAGCTGCCAGCGATCTTGGACTCCTGTGTCATGTGGCAAGGCACGTGGTGGCATCTGTTGGTCTTTCCCTTCTCTTTTGGCTATCTTTGCTTTCAATTTCTTGCCACCATGGAGTGCTCTCTCTCTGTATTCTTCCCATTTATAAATGACTCCTGTAAGAAGATTGAAACCCACACTGGGCCACACCTCATTTCAAATAATCCCATGAAAATCTACTTCCAATAGGCTTATACTCGCAGGAAGGGATATCTTTTAAGAACATGATTTTTCTGGGGAACACGCAGCTCCAAACCACTATATCCAGCAAAACAAACTGTACAGTGAGCCTAAAAATTAGTGTGAGTAGTTTTTGTAAAACTAGGTATTAAAAATGTTCAAAATTGAAGCTATAATTTAATGATTCTTACATTCATATTGCAGCATATTAACATTAGACAGCCTTGGCAACCACATGGGAAGTATACTTCATGGGCCTCTTTTACATCTCTTGGTTTTACTTCATTCCTCATGTTATGAAAAGAGGAATTAAATAATTACTGTTGTGGGTCATAAAAGTATAGTTTATTTGCCATCAATACTCCTGATCTTAACATTGTTTTCTTTAGTTGAATCAACTTAACACATAAATTTTTAAACTTTCAGTTTAATCCAGAACACAGACAGAAGCATGATGCAATTGAAGTTCATAAGTGTCCTTGACCTTTTAAACAGTTCAGCCATGTGATGGTTGGTTTCTGATGTGAACTTGGCCTGGAGATGGTGCCCAGTTGTCTGGTCAGGCAAACAGTGGTGTAACTGTTACTGCAAGGACATTTCATGGCTGTTTGATAAACCAGAAGCTTGCTTTATGAACTCATCAATCAGTTGATTGCATCTGTGGCTGACTACATCTACAATCAACCAGGATAGAGCCTCCTGCAAATGATAATCCAATCAGTCAGGTTTGAATGATCAGGTTTGATTAAATTGGTTGAAGATTTTTAAGGGAGGAGGGAGAAATTTGACTGCTTCTTCAGCCAGCGGTTGTCTCCTGTGGAGTTTATTGAGACCCTTCATTGGAGCTGCCAGCCTCACAGCCTGCCCTGTGGATTTTGCATCCCCATGGTTGTGGGAGACCTTTTATAAACCTCATATTTACAGAATATCTCTTGTTGATTCAGTTTCTCTAGAGAACCTTGACTAATAAAGCCACATTTGTTCTAACGTAATCCCTGGTAAGATGACTTTTACATGTACCTACTGGATGCATATTTTATTTTTGCCAAATATAAAATTCTTTATGCTATCTGCAGAATGTAGAATGCTGCTTCAAATGACAAAAATAATTTAGTTTGTACATGTAAAAAATCTACCATTTATTGGACAACTAGAACATTCAGTAAATATTTAAAATTTTCAATCAAATCAAAGTTCAAATAGATGCTATAAGCATGTTCAGTTTACTGTCAAGAAACTGAGAAACAGTGAAGCTTAACTTGGTTTCCAAAGGGGTTGGGGAGGGGAGTGGATCTAAACTGAGATCAATCTAATTTGTTGCCTTCCCCAATATAAACAATGTCTATTTTCAAAGCACATTTGATTATTCAAAAAATACCATATGGAGTTCTTTTATTATGCAGCTTATTCTGGAAAGGAAAAATTCATACATAGCGACTTTTTTGTCTGTTTGTATGCAGTTTTACCTCTGTAAATCCCTCTCCTCTTTTCCTCTTTTTTTGCTCTCTTTTCTATTATCCATTTGTTTCCCCATGGAATAAATCTTTTCTCCCTTACTCCAAGGTGTTAACATATGTTGTCTCCTAAGAGAAAAGTGTGTAGTGTATGCTCTCAGAATAGCAAATAGAATTAATAGTCTATAATCCTCTAAGCATATTTCAGTCATTTTTGAGCTTACAACCAAAATCTCTGTATGAATAGTATGCTTGCAAAAATGCAAGTATAAGACATGAAGTAATACAATTCAGATGTTCTGATTTCAAAAGATGTGAAATTTTTCCAGAAGCAAAATTTTTAAAATTGTTGATGCCCCAGAAAGTAATATAGTTTACATAGACTCAGAGCACCTGTTATTTGAATATGAACTAAACTGATTTTTAAAAAGATCCTGGGCATGTCAATTGATTCATGATTTCCTCTAAAATGAAATTATTCTATAGACAAATATTGCTAGAAACTGTGTAAAAGTATATAGAAAATGTTTATTCTGTTTCAGTAGGAGAAGAATCTAATTTCAGCTCTTCAGAAGACATTCAAGTACCAAGAATTCGGGTGGGAGAAATAAGTAAGGAAAAAAAAAATAAGCAGAGGAAAGACATAGTAATCATTTCTCCAACAAACAGTGACCTTTTTCAGAGTCCTGCCAATTTACAAAATTGTGCCTGATCGCCAAATGGAACAAGTTATAAACATTGCACAATTCTATATCTTAAATGTCATAGCTCCAGTGTTCTAAGGCTTGCTAAAAATAAGTATATTTTCTCTTCTAAAAATAACTGATTTAGTTCTTTTTAATTGCAAAATGAATGAAATTCAGTTCACCTGTGATAGATTTCAAAAGTGACTAAAATACTTTTGCAGCACCTCCTATTAAGATGCCGAATTTATTTTTCCATCCTTTCAATCTGGACTTATCTTATGGATTTCTTCAGGTAGCTAGAAATTCTACAGACATAAAGCTATAGTTGCTTATTTAGCAATAGAAGTGGCTGAGGGTGTGCAGTCTGCTCACTGTGGCTGGTGAAATACCCGCCAGTCTTACGACTCATCTGAAGGTGAGAATGCCCACTGTTCTTTTATATTATTTTCCCCAGGGCAGCCAATTTTGACACATAGTGCCTTCCAAATCACAGTTTCTCATGCATTATTTGAGTCAATGAAGGCATACATCACAATTCTCTTCTAAAGAAATGTAAAATTTTAACAAGCATGTATATATATGTATTTTTATTATTATTATTTAACGTGGGCAGGCAATGAAATCAAACCCGGGTCTCCAGCATGGCAGGTGAGAACTCTGCCTAATAAGCCACCATGGCCCGCCTACCAAGCATGTTTTTTAAACAAAGAGGTTTTTTTTTTTTTTTTTTTTTTTTTTACATGGACAGGCGCCGGGAATCAAACCCGGGTCCTCTGGCATCGCAGGCGAGCATTCTTGCCTGCTGAGCCACCGTGGCCCGCCCAAACAAAGAGGTATTTTTAAGATTAATTTTTTAGCTTCAAACATGAAACTAGAGCAGATGTATTTTTCTAGTACTGCAGACATTAACAGAAAACAGTAATTGAATAAAGCAAATGTCATTGCTACTTTCCGTCCCCACTAGTTCAGGAGGAGAGGGTTTCTAGCTTACATAATTGAAGTAGTGCATAAGGATAAAGTTCTCATGAACTGGGACCCATGATGTCCACAAAAAAGAGGGAATTAGCCATTGCTTGTAGTGGCCTGAGGAGAGAAGTTTTGCTTTGATATTTTAGATATAAGCCACAGATTTTACTTTGGACTTCCAGAAGGGTGAGTCCCAATAGAGGTAAGAAAGCATGTCCTGTTTGCATGCTCTTTTCAAGAGCAAGGATCCAAGGGTATACATCTGTAAGTGACTAGCTGGTTGAACCAAAAGCTTTTTAAAGTAGTGGTCCTCAACCCTTAAAGATATTTGGCAATATCCAGAAAGATTTTTGATTTTTATACTCAAGTGAGAAGGTGCTACTGACATCTAGTGGGTAGAGGCCAGAGATTTTAAATGTTTTCCAATATGCAAGAGAAACCCCACCTCCACCCCCCAAAGTATTATCTGGCCCAAAATGTGAATAGTGCCCTGGTTGAGGAAACTTGCTCTAGAGAAGCCAAAGTTTCACATGTTAGAACAAACGTATATTTTCTACTCTTAGACTTTTTTTTTCTTACATGGGCAGGCACCGGGAAACGAACCCGGCTCCTCTGACATGGCAGGCAAGCGTTCTTGCCGCTGAGCCACCATGGCCCACTATGCTTAGACTTTTAAAGTGTATCATTATCATTCAATGGCACTTTTATAATTGAAGCAAAACAATTGTGCTTAAATTTGAAATACTCCATTATAACAAAATTATGCTATCCTATTTGTAATTATGGACTACAAATTTCAAATGATTTAGAGAACACTCTGGTATTCAGAGATAAGAAGTAGGTGAAAGCAGGATTCCATGGAACAATTTACCATAAATAATAATATTATTATTATTGTAATAAATTCATTTGCTATAGTAAGCCCTTCCTTGTTATATTATACTTTCACACAGAAATTTTATGTACTTTATTATTAACACTAGTCAAAAATCACAACTTATGAGTCACATCTTTTACTTTTTAATAATACTTTATTATTTTAAAAAAGAATAACTTCATGACTGCGTCAAAGGTATTATAGAGAAAAATTTTCCATCTTCTATAGCATATTACAAATAAGCATCATTAATCATGGAAAAGGTACATGTCATTACTTTGTTTTTGTCATTACTTTTTGAGAAGAAATAAGAAATTATTTATTTTATGAAATCCTCACTGCATAGAATACTGACTTTTGTAAAACTTAATTAGTATTAAATGTAATATGCTTTTTAAAAGGGTTAGAATGTGATATGCTTTTTAAAAAAGGTTAGGCTCGTATATAAATATTTTTTTCAAAATCTATTTATGTTACGTTTATGACACTTTACAGAATTAGAGGCACAATTAATTTCATAACATTTATTTCCCTCATCATTTTCTGTAAAAATATCAGATTGAGAGTTACCATTTGAAATTAAACCCAAACTATAGGTGATTATTTTGCTCTTCATATAAGTCATTTTATGTTTTCTCCATTGTGAATTCTGCAAAAAAAGAAGTCATCTTAGATTTCATTTACAGCATTTGATGGAGTAAGTGGATGTAAGAAAATGTTCGTGGGGTAGAAGAAGATAGCCTAAAGCATAGGCTTACAGAAAAAATAAATGTCACACCTGTTGGTGTAGAGGAATATTTTTTTGGAAGATTATCAAATGAAAAGTCAGAAAATCAATCTTTATAGAACTTTCATATCAACAAATACATACTTTAGCTACTTTGAAATTCTTGCTATTTTTTTTCTTTTTCTTTAACTAACAGATCAAACTTTAAAATGTCAACACTTTTTTTCTCCTCTCTCCAACAAAAGTGACTCTGATGATTAGTAAACTTAGCATTGTGTTCCTAGCTTCTTGAGTTATTTCAGGCTTCTGTGATTGCATTATCTTATATAGTGACCCAAAGAGCTGATTTTACCCCTTTTATTCATGGACTTGGAAGACAAGAAATACACTTAGCAGACTAATTTAGCAAATACAGTGACCTTACCCATTGTGTACAAGGACAGAGAACGGGTTTAATTTTTATTTATCTTTGAAGCAGGTCCCAACATACATGCATGTTGTTATTCAAAATCGTTTTAAACATTGACATTCAAATTCTTTCATTTATTTGACAGATATTTAGTAAGCACATATAACATGTCAGAGTGCTCTTAGTCAAAAGGAAAATAGTGATTTTAAAAGAAGGTGCATGTGTTCATGGAACTTTGATTACTGCTTTTTTTTTTTTTTTTTTGCACAGGCAGACATTGGGAAACGAACCCCCGGGTTCTCTAGCATGGCAGGTGAGAACTCTGCCTGCTGAGCCACCATGGCCTGCCCTCATTATTGCATTTTAATTCTACTTCTATTCTTTTTTTATTTTTGAGAAAAGTGAATTTACAGAACAATCGTGCACAAAATATGGAATTCACATATATCACCATATTATTAACACTTTGCATTGGTGTAATACATTTGTTACAAACTGATGAAAGCACATTTTTATAATTGTCCTACTAACTTTAGAACATGGTTTAACTTAGGATTCACTGTGTTGTGCACTTCCATGGATTTAAAAAATGTTTATTCTAGTAACATATATGCAAATTAACACTTCCCCTTTTAGACACATTAAAATATATTCATTTCAGTTATCCTAATTATGTCACAATAGTATTCTACCATCATCCCTATTCATTACTAAAACATTTCCATCATTCCAAATAGGAACTTTGTTCATTTTAAGCCTTATCTCCCTATTTACTATCCCTACCTTGTCCCATTGGTAACCTATATTCTAGATTCTGTCTCCGAGTTTGTTCATCTAATTATTCATATCAGTGAGATCAAACAATATTTGTGCTTCTGTGTCTGGCTTATTACACTCAAAATGATATCTTTAAAGTTCATACATGTCTTATCAGAACTTCATTCTTTTATACGGACAGATAATAATCCACAGTGTGTATACCATATTTTGTGTATACATTCATCAGATGATGGACCCTTCTTTCAGTATTCTGAAAGAAGATTCAGTTGCCCCAGCACCATTTGTTGAAGAGACAGTTCTTTTCCAACTGAGTGAGCTGTGCCAATTGGCCTGATAAGCCCTTACACCCAGAGGTACCAGCCTCTCCAAGAACATCAACCAATTTCATTCTTCTATCCCCATAAGATCGGTACCCCTTTCCTGCACAAAGAAGTTGAAATGATCATTACCCAGATATCCTTGAAGATTGAGAATGATCAAATGAAAGAAAGGAGGTGTAAGTGAGAAATTAGGATTTAACAAATGATTATGACTATTGACTCATTGACTCATTTTATATATATGTGTGTATATATATTTCTTTTTAGCATATAGTATATTAGAATAGCTAGAAATATCTGAAATTGTTAAACTGTAATCCAGTAGCCTTGATCTCTAATAATGATTATTTAACTATATAGTTTTTATCATGTGACTGTGTAATTGTAACAACCTGTGACTGACTCTCCTTTTATCCAGTGTATGGATAGTTGAATAATAAAATAAAGACAAAAAAATCAGGTGGTCATAAATGTGAGGGGTGATTGCTGAATTATCAGTTCAATTCAATTGGCCTATCATGCATCATATACAAAAACCTACTCAAAATGGATCAAAGACCTAAATATAACAGCCAGAACTATAAAACTTCTAGAAGTAAACAGGGAAGCATCTTTAAGGACCTTGTGTTAGATAATGCTTGTGATTTTCTCTTAAACCTATTGGTTGTTTGAGTATGTTTTTAAATTTCCAAATATCTGTGAATTTTCCATTTCATCCTCTGTTATTGATTTCTAGATTCATTCCATTACAGTCAGAGAATATGTAGTATGGTCTCAATTTTTTGAATTTATGGGTGCTTAGTTTTGTTACCTAATATATGGTCTGTCCTGGATAATGATCCATGCGTATTTTAGAAGAAAGTGCATTCTGCTTTTGCTGGTTTAAGTACTATATATATATATGTCTGTTAGGTCTAGTTGATTTAGAGCATCATTCTGTCTTCTATTTCTTTATTTATCTTATGTCTGGATGTTCTATCCAGTATTGAAAGTGACGTATTAGAGTCTCCCATTATTAGTGTATGACCATCCGTTTCTCCCTTTAAATTTGTCAGAATTTGCTTAATACATTTTGAGACTTTGTTTTTAGGGGCATATATATTTATAATTGTTCTGTCTTCCTGTTGAATTGATTCATTTATTAGTATATAAAAACTGGCATTGTCCCTCAAAACTGTTTTTTTTTTTTAATTCAGTTTCTTTTATCTTTTATTAGCATAGCTACCCCAGCTCTCTTTTGATTACTACGTTCATGGTATATTTTTTCTTTCTTCCTACTTATATCTTTGAATATAAAGGAGTCTCTTGCAGACAGCATACAGTTGGGCCATGCTTTTATATTCATTCTGCCAATCTCTGCCTTTTAATTGTTCTTCAATTATCCCATCAATGTCTATTTTTATATTTATTTGATTTTTTGTGTGTTGTAATATTTTGAGTGCCTTTTCATTTCTATCTTGATATATTTTCATATATGTTCCTTGTGGTTACCTGAGGTTAAAATTTAGCATCCTAAATATAGAATATTCACGTTTAGTTTGAAATCACCTTGATTTCAATGGCATAAACAAACGCTTATCCTATATTCCTCTGATCTCTCCATCTCTTTTGCGGTTGATACCCATTATATCTTTGTATATTACATGTTCAAAGCCACAGATTTATAATTGCTTTTATGAATTTTCATTTTGGTGCCTGTAGGAAGTAAGAAGTGGCATTATATACTAGGAAATGCAATACAATAATATTGGCATTAATTAATTAACCAAACAGATACTTTTACTAGAGATTTTTATTTTTTCATATGCAATGTCCTTTCCTTTCGGTCTGAAGAACTCCCTTTAGCTTAGCTTGCAGAGCAGGTCTAACGTTGATGAACTTTTTCGGCTTTTATTTTCCTGGGAATGTCTTAATCTTTCTTTTTTTTTTTTGAAAGTGTATTGTCAGATATAAAATTCTTGGTTAGCAGCTGTTTTCTTTAAGCACTTTAAATATTTCAATTCACTGCCTTCCTGCCTCCAAGGTTTCTGATGAGAAATAATTGATACTCAGTCTTGTTGGGACTCCCTTGTACATAGCATGTCACTTTTCTCTTGCAGCTTTCACATTCTCTCCTTGTCCTTAAATTTACAGTTTGATCAATATATGATGGGGTGTATTTTTCTTCAAGTCTATCCTGTTTGTTGTTCTCTGGGTTTCTCGGATGTACATAATCATGTCTTTTGCTATGTTTGGGAAGTTTTCTGCTATTATTTCTTTGAATATTACTTTTGGCCTTTGTTTTCCTTCTTCTTCTGGGACTCCCATAATGCTTATATTGTTTTGTTAATGATGTTCCATTGGTCTATCTTTCTATTTTTGTGTTTTATAATTCCTTTTTCTTTCTGTTTCTCAGACTGACTCATTCCAATTGTCTTGTCTTTGAGTTCACTGATCTTTCTTCTGCTAGTACCAATCTGCTGTTGAAACCCTTCTGGGAATTTTTCATTTCAGTTATTGTAAAGGGCCCTACACAATAAGCTCAGTATTGTTTTGTTTTGCTTTTAAATTTCTATCTCTTTATTGAGATTCGAATATTGTTCACTCATTGCTTTCCTGAAATCCTTTAGCTCTTTTTCCATATTTTCCTTCATCTTCTTGGGCATTTTTAAGATCATTTTTTAAAGTCTTTGTCCAGGATTTCCAGTCTTGTCTTCTTCATTGATTTTTTTTTTTTTTTTGTTTCCTCTTCCTTTGGATGAGTTATCATTTCCTGTTTCTTTGTTTGTCTTGTAGTCTTTTGCTGCACACTTTACATTTTAATACTTTCCTTTTTTTTTTCTTTTTTTTTTTTGTTTGCATGGGCAGGCACTGGGAATTGAACCCGGATCTCTGGCGTGGAATATTTTCATATTTTAACCCTGAGATTTATTCCCTGATTTGTCTGTTTCTTGAATTTGGAAGCAGCCAGTTTCTTGTATCAAGAAAATGATACAAAACATTTTCTTGAGTGTCAGTGCTCCTTTCAGGAAGTTCCACCCAAGGCAAATGCAAACTGGTGGGCCATAGGTATTGTATCTATACCTGCATCTTGTCTTAAGCTTTTGTTTGCTAGTTGCTTAGGAGTTCCCCTATTTATAGGAATTTATATGTCCCTTCTACTTTCCAGGAGATAGAACCTCTCCCTTTCCTGGGTGATCCACCATGGACTTAAAGCTGGTCAGCTTTGTCTCAGAGCATACACCGAAACTTCTTCCATAGTTCTTCAAAGCTCCAATTCTTGATTTGCAGAGCAAATGCAGGCCTTTAATGTTTCCACAGGTCTGAAGAAGTATAGTATCTTTATGTCTCCTCTGTTGCCTTTATCTAGAGTGACTGGAACAATGGCTGCCGTCAGAGCTGGGCCCCAAATATCTGAAATCACTAATCAAAAGCCATCATCAATGATTGGCCCCCTCCCCTCTCCAGATTCTGGGGACATACAATTTTGTGTCTCTATGAAACCGGCAAACCACTCCAGGGCTTGGGGCCTGTTGCTGCCTGCTACAAGATTGGAGGTGGGTATTGGTAACCACCATGTCGATAGAGCAATTGCTAATATTTACCATAATTTACTAGCCTATTCCTCCTGCTATTTCCTGGTTGTTAGTACAGTGTTCTGTTGGACTCCATAACTTTGAAATATTTGACTCAGATAATTTTTGCCTGTTTAATAGTTGTTTTAGTGGAGGGACTGATTCCTGGAGCTTCTTACTCTGCAATCTTCCCACAATCCTCCCCTTCCCTTCGGTTTTTGATTATGATATTTCTTCTGACAATTGCCAATCTACAGATACATCCTTCTGACAAATATTTATGAGGTCCTATTTGCTCATTTTAATGCTAGGTGACTGATAAATAGTAGTGAGACAATTACTATCTCTGGGCCCTTAAGTTATAGTGGAGAATAAATATTAAACAATAAAGGCAGAAATCAAGAAAAAATAATGAGATTTTAAGTGCAAACAGAAAAATACCATCCTATGTAAGAAAACAGGGGGGTGAGAATGGGTTCCAGTTTAGACTGGGTGGCCCTATGTTGTCCTTAGGGAGGAAAAAATTATTCTGAGAGCTGAACAAAGAGAAGAAAGTGGTTATGCCAAGAATACTCTTTTTAACTTTTCCAGAATAATGCATACATCCTGAAGAAGGTGAGAGTTAAAATGTTGAATACACAAAAGAGCCCAACATACTTGAATTATAGAGAATGAAGGAAGAGGAAGATGTTAAAGCATGTTGGGTGGTGGCAACAGTAAAGAAAGAGCAAGAAGATAGAATTTAGAATTATAATTATTGGGTATTTGTGATAAATACATGAAGGATAAGAGAAGGATAGTTTTCAATTTCCTGGCTTAAGCAGCAAATGGTTAAGGGATATGGTCTATGGGAAAAATGGGTTAAGTTTACAAAATGTGGAGTTAGAGATACCTAACTATACTCAAGGGGATAGTTCAAGTAGATAGTTGACTATATGTTCAATCTCAGAGGAGACAATCAAATTTGAGTTGAAATTATAACTAAAGGAGTCATGAGCTCCAATTTAAAGTTATAGAACCTAATTATATCCTTCAGAGAGAGGGTGTAGGGAAGAAAATTCTTTCCTTGATCCCACATTAAGATATGAGTAAAGGAGTAAAATCTGGGAGAATATAGTTGGTAATGGGGATACAGAATGAATGAAACAAAGCCTTTCCTTCTAGGGGCTCAAAGTCTAGTTGGAGAAATGAAGAAGTATCTGAATAGTCAATGGTAAAAGTGTATTGTAGTTGCAAATGAAGCACAACGTAGGAAAAAATTAACTCTACATGTGGGTAACATAGAGGAGACTTAAAGAAGGATAGTATTGAGTTATTTTGAAAATGTTCAGAATGCTTTACATATCAGACTAACAGGGCACAATAAGATCATATTGGGCAAAATATCTGAGATAAGAGATAAGAAAGACTCTGAAGCATTTGAGCAACTATAGGTGGTTCAGCTTAATTACATGGCTGGATTTAGTTTAACCTTCACTAATGCACTTTTTCCCCTTTATATTCTTGTAGTAATTAACAAACCATATTACTTTGTCCTTTAATTGTCTGCATTTATATTTTCTCTCTTGACTTGTCCTTAGTCTACACAGGGAAAAGAAATGCTTCATTCCTTTTTAATCACCCAAAACAGCATGCAGTTCTATGTATAGAGCAAGCAGTCAACAAATGTATCATTTCCTGAATGAGTTGGTTCCTGTCCCTCTGTCCTTGGTGAAGATAAAGATAAACCATTTACTCACTCTGAAAAACAAATAAGTATATCCAACACATTCCAACATATCATTCTATGGTGCCCATGATGCCCTCATATAAGTAAAATAATTTAGTGACCTGAAATTAATCTCTAAATAACAGAATCATTTTGTACAATTAAGTTTTCATTAAATTCAAACAGACATAAATTGTATTGATTTATTACCCTTACTTATTTCAGGATCCCCAAAAGACACTACAATACCAACAAGGGACAATTTCAGACATATAAATAATTTCACTATGCCACTTCTAAAGTAAGCGTAATGTTTCCTAGCTAGAGTAAGATACACTCTAAATGCAAATTGATAGCAAAAGAAGACACTCCAAATCTGGGAACTGCTCACTCTTAGAATATTTTTAAGCATTGTTTTTTGTTTCCATTCGAAAGTATAGGGATACACACTTGTAAATCAAAAACATACAGTTCAATCTAACTGATATATCTTGCTCCAATCCTCTCTTCATTCAGTATACATTTAAAATGAATAAAGTGTTTTGATCAGGAATTCAGCATAAAATGTCATCTCTAAAATATGAACTGCAAAACGTTTCTTGTTGGCAAAAAGTCTATGTATTTTTGAAAAATAAAAAACAAGTTAATCCACCAAGTTAATGTAACTGATACTCTCATCTACATCAACTCTTAGAATGTGAATTGTGGTATCAGATTATGCATAAAGGGACTTGTGTTTTCTAAATGATATTTTTGAAGAGGACAAATAACGAAGTGCAGCATCATATAAGTAGAAGGAATTTACAATATGGACAATTTAGTAGCATATAGGTAGGAATGTCAGATTTTTCTGCATTCAATCTTCCATTTTCTATTTTGTGACAGCATCAATAATCTACCAATTACTCATTAGCACCAACAATTAAATATAGTTTATTAAATTCACTGGTAACATTACCACCATAAACAGCAACAATTTGATGTTCTTTTGTAAGGATCAAGCAACAATTGCTATTAATCAACAATGCATTTGAGCCTATCTTTTCAACGGTCTGTAGAGTTCTTTGACTTGAAAATATGTATGTTGAGAACAATATATGACAAGGGTGTTATAAATATCTACAAAAGTATCACAATTGGTTATAAGAATTGAAACATGACTTGATTACCTCAGGATGACACTATATTTAAACATAGATGAAACAAATGTTTATCTTTACTTTTTATTATTTACCTAATTTCCCAATAAATATTTAATTATAGCAAATATTCAAGGTGTAATATTTATCCTACTACAAACTGACTCCTCATTTGTAATAGGAGAAGTAGGAAAAATACTGTATAAAAGATTTAATTTTAGGATATTTTCTACACAGCATACTAAATATTCAGTGAGTGATAGCAAAAATCAATATGGTATGAACCGAACAGGACAAAGTGCTTAATTGCTCCTTAAAATGTTTATTTCACAGCCTGTTCTAGATGTCATTCTTTTCAACACTTCTTGCCAGATCATTTCTTAATAATAAAAGTAGTTACATTTTAAATTTTTGAAAGGTTGTGTGATATTACAATATGAATGGAATTATATTGTTTTACTAAATTGCATTCATGCAAATTCTATTACACAAACATGAGGTCAGCTTTGTTTTTCAATACAAAATTAAACTATACGGAAATTAAACTATACTAAAAGGAAATGCTTGACTAAGGAAGTTTGCCCATCTCAATAAATGACTATCATTTATGCAGTTGCCTCATTTCCTTGCAATGCTTTTACATGTTCAATAAAAATTGATATGAATGAAAGGATATGAAATCTCTACCAACAGTATAGAAAGAAAAAAAATAACATACTAATTTAAGATATACTTCAACTCCTGTCATGAGCAAATTAAAAAAGTCTGTAATGGAAAGGAGGGCAGCACTTGGCAATATCATTACTTGCTTCTATAGATGATACAGCTTATTCAAATTTTAAAAAAGATTCAGATTTCTTCACATCTTCATATCTGAATACAATGCAGTTTCTCTGTGGAGTAAACTGAGTTGTTTCAGATTAATAACTAGAAGCAAAGGATAAAGTGTTTCCATAATATATTTTATCTTTTGGTATTTAAATAAGCATCTTTTGTCATAGCTTGACCTTATGGTTTGCTTTTGTTTAGTTTGTTTTAATCGTGAGTCATCATTTGCATATTTTCCTGGGAGGAGATTTCGTGAAAACAACTAAAGTGGATCAAAGACGGACTTTGCTCTTCACGCATCTGGTGCTGAAAATTAGAGGAGTGGCAGGAGGAATTAAGAACTTCTTTCATTTTACCAAGGATTGTTCTGCAAGGCTGACTGCAGGTGACTTTCAATTATCCACCAATGCTAGATTTTATCAGTAAGCAGACAACTCCAACTTCCTGTGTATACAGGTTCCTGTTGTTAAACATCATTGAATTCATTGATTGAATCCATGCAATTTTAAAGACTGCCACGCAGTAAAAGTACTAACTGCAGCAAATTGAGGAATTGAGATGAAAGACTGAAAACTTCACTTTTAAAAGGTAGATTAGTTTACATTCTTCATGTTTCTTCAGGCAAGAACCTCAGTTGGCAATTACATAATTGTTAGGTACTTACAGTTAGTGTTATTTCTTAGTAAAGTATATACCAGTTACAAAACTGGCAAGAATCGTTAACAAAAAAGACAAAAATCGGGTAGGCTTGTTTTGAAGCATCCTTCTATTTTACCACTTTTACTTAATTCAATTGTTCATGTATCCATATATGCCAATGGTGAAAATATTTTGGGTATTTAATGTAAGATGGGATTTACTACTAATAAATTAAACAATAAATATTTTGTACCATAATAATTCATTTTTATGGAGATATAATATTATATCATATTATATATAATTTACCTTTTAAAAATGTGCAATTAATTGGTTTTTAGTATATTCACAAGGTTATGCAATTATCATCACTATCTAAAGTCCAGAACAGTTTCATTACCCATCGGAAATATCATACCCATTATCAGTCAGTCACCATTCCCCCTTCCCCTGGCCCCTGGCAAACATTACATATTTTCTTTCTCTATGTAAATGTTTATTCTGGACATTCCACATTAATTGAATTATGCAATTTGTATCCTCTTATCTCTGGCTTTTTTCAATTAGCATAATGATTTCAAGGTCTGTCCAAGTTGTAACCTGAATCATCACTTCACTGAATAATATTTCATTGTATTAATTTACCACATTTTTTAATTGTATTAATCTGTTGATGGATATTGGGACTTTACTTTTGGGGGGATATTATAGATAATGCTGCTACAAACATTCATTTACAGGTTTTTGAGAGCATATGTGTTTCCAGTGTTCTGGGGAATATAACTAGAGTTGAATCCAGGGTCTTATGGACACTTTATATTTAACCTTTTGAGGAAGTTTGTAACTGTTTTCCATAGTAGGTGAAGCATTTTACATTCCCATCAAAAGTGTTTAAGGGTTACAGTTTCTCCACATCTTTGCCAATCTTTCCTATTATCTGTCTTCTATGATAGTCATCCTAGACAGCATGACATAATATCACACTGAACTAATATTCTTAGCATTTACGATTAGGTGATATATGACTAGATTAGAAGTTAGATGCATGGAGACAGATAGATGGCAGACAGAAAGAAGGTTTACATAAAATGTCGCTAAACAAATTATGCAAGCAAAGAGCTATAGATTTTTGCTGAGAAATCACATTGTCACACAGTCAGAAACATTTTTGTGTGGGAAAGAGTGACTTTGTGGCTTTTGAAGATAAACTCTATTCATAGAAAGAAGAACGGGAAAACATTTCCAAAACAATGTTTTAAGTAAAATTTAAGGAAGTCAAATTGCACATGGTGTCATTATGAAACACTGAGCAGATCAATTTTGTTCGAACAGTTTAAAAAGAGAAGAGTAGAAAATATAATCTTGGTGAATTAAACAGAGAAACATAGATGCAATTGACATGATTGTATACATTCAATATTTTGAAACAATGCAAGATGAAAATAGGTTTAACCACCATATTGAGTGGTATATAATAGTAAATATGACCGTGGACTAGGGCTTGCATGAGAAGTCTCAGAAAAACATGGCATTTGAGTGGAGGAGAACAGTTATTTTATGTCAGGGAAATAATTAGAAGGAAGGATTGGATAAGAGCTGGGTAAACCTGTAGCTCCTATTTAGCCAGTTGTTTTGGCTTGCTAAATGCCCCCAGAATGTATTATACCAGAAGTGGAATGGTTTTATAAAGGGAATTTATTAAGGTACAAATTTGCAGTTCTAAGGCCATAAAAATGTCAAAACGAAGACACCCAGGGAAAGGTATCTTGACTCAAGAAAAGCCAATGCCTGTCACATGGGAAAGCACATTGCTGGCATCTGCTGGTCCTTGTTCCTAGTTCAATTGTTTCCAGTTTCTGATGCCAGTAGTTTCCTCTCTAAGTATCTGTGGGTCCTCACTTAGCTCCTCTGGGACACAGGTCTGGGTTCTGGTTACTTAGCATCCTGTGGGTAGGTACATGGTGACATCTGCTGGGCTCTGCATCTCTGCATCTAGGCATCTGCTCTCTCTGTCAGCTCTGAACCCTCTCCAAAATGTGTCCCCTTCTAAAGGACTCCAGTGAACTAATCAAGACACATTTTGAATGAGTGGAGTCACATCTCCCACTAATTAAAAGGTCACACCCATATTTGGGTGGGTTAATATCCATGGAAACAACCTAATCAAAGGTTTTCACCTATAATATTGAATCAGCATTAAAGGACATGGGTTTTCTAGGATACAAAACACTTTCAAACCAGCCTACCAGTTAAGGCCATAAACAGTCCTGTGGTATGCCATAAGATTCTGAATTGATTCTGTGATTGCTTCTGATCTCTTTGCCATTCTATTTTTTTGAACCTAGTTAATCTACCAGCTGTATTGTGTCTATAAAAATTCATTTCACACTAGTTTAATTAGTATTAGTATTAATGAAACTGAAGAGAGTTAGGGAGTGTTAACTCTGACTCTCCATGTTTGCTAAAGTGAAAATTGTCTGTTCTTATTGCAGGAGACGAGAGTTCCCAGAACCTTTTAGAACAGAAAAATGTCTACTGAATTCAAGGTTCCAGGGATATTCATCTGAAAATATTACTGCTCTCAGTATTCAAGAGATAAAACTTTAAATCAAGAGAACAGTTAGGATGTTAGCAAGTGAAAAACACTAGATAAAATGATGCAAAAAGGGTGCATATGAGTTCACAGGAGGATATGTAAGATTGGACAATATTGGTCTAACTTGTACCTGGTCACCTAGAATGATAAAGCCAATGTCAGAATCCAAAAGTTGGGATGTGACCATTTCAGCTTCCAACAGCAGGGGATCATTAAAAACAAAACAAAACAAAACTCAGAAACCAGGCTTGGAACGTATCACCAACATAAGCTGTCTTAGATGATGTGATGAGGATATTTAGTTCCCTGGGTATGTGTTCATGTGTCTGGTAGGGAGAAGGTTGATCAATCTTCTAATGGCAGCTCTGTAGCATGAAGTATCAGGAACCAAGACATTCTATACTGTTGCTCTGCTGTTGAGGGTGACCGTGAATTACTGAAACCATTGTGTTTGTATCCTGGACAATAGGGAAGAGAAAGGGGAATAAGAAAAGCACCATTATCTTTCCTTTCTTTTTTATGTTTTTTTCTTCCTTCCTTCCTTCTTTCTTTTCTACCTTCCTTTCTTTTTTTTTTTGAAAGAACAAGATAGCACTGTTTAAACATTTTATTGACTAGAAATTAGTCACCAAATCTAGATAGATGCAAGACAGACTGAAAAACATTCCCAAATAAATATAAGCATTTGTTTTTTTCTGGTGGAGAAAGAAGACAATGGATAATAGGGCAATAAATAACTGTCAGAGTCTCTTTTGTATTTACTTTGATAAAGAATCAGTATAAATCCTCTTAGAAACCTATAGTTTTATGATTCTCACTTTGTCCAGCAAAGAAGAAAAATAAGGTGCAGAACGTGAGAAATTATTTTTGTCTCTGGCTTACTCTATTCCACATCTCTTGCTCTCAGTAAGTCAGTTGCTCATGTAAATGAGAAAATATTTCTCAGACACCAAAAACAAGGTTGGTTGAATATGAAATAGTTGAAATGTGTTCTACAGAAACTTCTAGACACCAAAATGCCTCCCTCAGTGTGTTCTGTGGTTGTCAGGAATAGTTCTGGTTCCTTTAGGGCTCCATGTTGAGTGTGGAGGTGGGACGGGTAACTATATTTTACTTTTAAATGTATTTGGATGATAATATCACTGAATGAATATTTATTGAATTTAATGCATACCAAGTTTTCTGGTAGACCTGATAATTTCTTTGAAAGAGAAAATATGTACAGGTAAATTTGTGATATGCTTCCCTTATTCCAGATGTCCATAATCTGATGAGTAGGGACAGATCTATCAACAACATCCAAAATGTCAGCATAACAACTTCTACAACAGCTGCCCCCCAACAATGTTCTTAGAATACAGTTGAGTAATACATTCCTCCCATTTTCCAGAAAGTAAATCCTTAACAACTTATATTTAGAAGGAAAATAAAGAAAGAATGGCTTCCATCTATTTTGGAAGGAGATAAGAGGTAAATAAATTTAATGAATAAAATTACAAAATGGTCTTGAGAGTTACTTCCTCGTTAAGTATTTTTCAATAACAATACTTCCTTGTAGAAGTATGTGTGATTGTTTTTATTACTGAGTCAGGAACAGGTGTACACATAGACTGATGCTGACAATAGATGAAAATTTCTTTGAAAATCCTGCAGTATATTCAACTGGAGAAATCTGACACTGGTTAGAATGACAAGTATAAAGCAAATGTCTAACAATAAGCACTAATGATATTTAATTGTTTCTTTTGCATGTGAAAACTGAAAATGATGTTTGTTGCATGCAGGGTTTGACAAAGGAAAAGAGAGAGCAGCCTGCCAAAATTATTAGTGAATTCCTGACTTTGAAGTTGGACACAGTCTACTTTGGAATATAACATAATAGGTTATTTATTACTCTTCTTACAACATGCACCCCAGAACGGTAAATTGAGCTACTTATTACATAATATAATATATGCTCTTAGCTATTCAGCTTAATTAAATAAAACCCTTGGATAAATTATGGAGTGTTACTGTTTTCCTGACAGCCTGTTGATGTAGGCAAACAGAATATAAATTTGACACATTTCAATGCAATGTATTGTGACAACTAGGGTATTTTAGGATTTAAAAATATACAATTTCAGAGATTTAATATTAATCTTTAAATGGCATACCTACTTTCAGGTTTGGGAACCAAATAACCAAGGTTTTAGTGATTTAAACACAATTGCAGTTGCTTATTTATTGCATTTCATCATTTTCATTATTCCGACATATCTAATTTAATCAGTCATTCTTATTAGAATTTTCTGAATTAAAAAGGATATAAAATTACAATTCATTGAATTACAAATATGAGTACAATACCTATTCATATTTCCTGAGGTTCACTTCACATCTGCTAAAATTAGATTGTACTATTTTATTAAATTCAGAAATATTTCCCTTCTGCTGTTCTCTTTGTTTTTAACATTCTGTGTACTCAGTGTTGTTCATGAGGTTTCATAAGATTTGTGCCATCATTGACACTGAACAATAATTTCTTTTACAGTAATACATTCCCTTAATAGTTTAAGAGAAAAAGATACTAATATTTCAGATAGATGATTGTATTTCTAAGAATCCTTATTGTTCCCTAGCAATGAAAGGAAACTTAATTTTGCATTTTCTAAATATCCATAAAGGCTTTCTAGGCGCTGCAAGTAATATTATTTTATTTTATTTTTATTTTTTGGCATGGGTAGGCTCCAGGAATCTAACTGAGATCTTTGACATGGCAGGTGAGAATTCTGCCACTGAGCCTCCGTTGCACCACCCTGCAAGTAATTTTAATATAGAGAACATAAGACTTTTTTTTTTGCTTTTTATCTATATCTTTTTTTGCAATTTTTTAAATTTTTATTTGTTTTAATCAGAGTAAGTTTATAAGTAAGTATAAGAACAATTATACAAGAACTACAAAGTTCCCATATATGCCTCCTCTTATACATGCAGTTTTCCCTAAAAATATTTTCCACTAATGTGGTAACTTTGTTACAATTGATGAAATAATATTTAAATAATTATATTATTAACAGTAGTCCATGTTTATATTAGGGTTTACTTTTTGAGTTGTAGAGTTCTATTTTTTTTTAATTTGTTCTTGTAACATATATACAATTTAAAATGTCCTATTTTTCCACTTTCAGATATAAAATTCAGCGGTATTAATTACATTCACAAGGAGCATAGACTGAATACAATGAAACTGATAATATAACATATAATTTTTAAGAAAGCTTTTTTTTTTGCAAGCAACCACATTTTGTCAATAATCTGGAGAAGCAGTACTACTATCTACAATATACAGGTAAGAGACCTGAGTAGTAGAGAGGTCAACAAACTTTCTCAAATTTACACAATTTAGCAGTTCCAGACCAAAGACCACAAAATGGATCATATGAATCCAAATCTATTATTCAGTCCTCTAAGCCACATCGTATCCAGAAATAGAATTTTTCCAAGCCAGGCAGCTCCTCTGCCATAAGTTGTTCCCCAAATAAAACTTCATGGTAGGCCAAATGAAACAAAAAACCAAAACACCCTGTCTCCTTAACCTGTATGTTTAAGAGACCAAACAGTTTCTTCCAACTGCTGCTTTATATTTGTCCTTCTCTTCAAAGCAAGTGACTCTTTAGAAATAAGAGCTGAAGTTCAGTATCTGTATTTCATCATGTTTTACTCCATCTTAAAATGATTTCAGACTTTGGTTTCCAACAGTAACTGAAACTAGTCAGAACAGGTCATTGGTGGCTTTCCAGGGAACTTATTTTATGATCTTTTCTAGCTAAACTTTACTTTAGATCTATGAAGAAATTTCTATTTGACAACTCCCTTTCCTTAACACCCTTTTCCCTTTTTCTTCCTTTAAGGAATTAACTATTCTATCTGAGCACTTCTACTTTTATTATGATTCTTTAAGTGTTTCCAATAATTTGGGCTCATGATCCTAATAATTTGGGCTCATTATCCTCTGTTTAAAGCCAGTGTCTGAATGATGGCCCTCCCCCTAATCTAAGCTCATGAAGGTTTTCCCTTATGTTTTCTTCTAAGAATCTTATGATTTTTCCTTTTAATTTTGCCTCTCTTCTATTCCCCCTTATAGTGAAAGTCTCCCTTTTTGACTCTGCTACCCAAGCAAGGAAACTGGGGGCCAACCTAGATGATTTCTCATTAAACTTCATACCTTATACAAAAATAGTAAGGAAACTCAATCTACCTCCTAATTCTCAAATATATCCCACCTTTTCTCACAATTGAAATCCTCTCCTAGTCAACTGATAAGTTTTTAAACTTATCTTCCTGCCTTATGTCTTTCACTTCTCTAATTTTTTGCTTTAAGACTGATACATCCAAGATTCAAATCAAGGCATGCCTAAAATGGAACACAATCCCATTTCCATATTCTAACACCTTTCCTATAAAATTGATATATTTCTTTTTAATGAACTAAACCTACCTACAATTAAACAAGGGCATGTTGATAGGGTTTATTCAGACTTTCACAAAAAACACATCAAAAATATGTTGTAATGACACATCAAGAAATATGTTGTAATATATCTATGTCAGGTTGCTAAGACTACCTTCTAATAAACAGATAGAAAAATGACTGTGTATATGAAACTTTGAAGAGTAGGAGGTAGAGAAAAATAGTGAAGCAGAGAAGTAACAAAAGGCTTTGCTATTCAGGTGTTTTAAGCCTATTAAGATAATAAAAATATGCTAACATAAATTCATTTAAATCTGCAACATTTCCTGATACCAACTTCACCCCCTTACCTATTCTGTTCTACAAGATATCATATCATATATTTTGACATTATTGCACATTATTGATAGTAACAGTTAGTTATTTATTTTTGCATGGGCAGGCCTCAGGAATCGAACCCGAGTCTCCAGCATTGTAGGTGAGAATTCTGCCACTACACTATCGTTGCTCCACCCTGATGACAGTTTTTAAATACAGTTTCTTCATGTTGCATATCTTCATGCTTTTTAGCATCTAAATAGCCATCTCTATTTCTTTAACTTTAAATAGAAGGTAATACATTTCAATTTTTCCTCTTGTGATGAAGAAATGTTGCAGATTTAAATGAATTTATGTTAGCATATTTTTATTATCTTAATAGGCTTAAAACACCCGAATAGCAAAACCTCTTGTTACTTTTCTGTTTCACTATTTTTCCCTACCTCCTACTCTTCAGTTTCATACACACAAATACACACACATAATCATTTCTCTTTCTATTTTTTAGAAGGTAGTTTTAGCAACCTGCCATAGGTATATTACGACATATTTCTTGTTGTATCATTACAACATATTTTTTGATGTGTTGTGGCAGTTAGATTCAGTTGTCAACTTGGCCAGGTGAAGGCACCTAGTTCTGTTGCTGTGGACATGAGCCAATGGTATGTGAACCTCATCTCTTGCTAATTACATCTGCAGTCCTCTAGGAAGTGTGCCTGCTGCGATGAATGACATTTGACTTAATTGGCTGGTGCTTAAATGAGAGAGCGCAACATAGCACAACCTAAGCAGCTTGGCATTCCTCATCTCAGCACTCACAGCTCAGCCCAGGCCTTTGGAGATGCAGAAAGAAATCACCCCGGAGGGAGAGTTGTTGGAAGCCAGGCACCTGGAGAGAAGGCCAGCAGAGACCATCCTGTGACTTCCCACATAAGAAAGAACCTCAGTGGAAAGTTAGCTGCCTTTCCTCTGAAGACTTAACAAAATAAATCCCCTTTTAATAAAAGCCAATGCATCTCTGGTGTGTTGCATTCCGGCAGCTAGCAAACTAGAACATGTGTCTTTTGTGAAAGTCTGAATAAACCCTAATCAACATGCCCTTGTTTAATTGTAGGTAGGAATAGTTCATTAAAAAGAAATATATCAATTTTATAGGAAAAGTGTTAGAATATTTTTGAAAGTTTTTAAAGTAGCATTTCTAAACTTTTAATTGTTACCTTTTGGCATTTAACATTTTATGTCTCATCCATTTATTAAGGAAATTAATTTACTTGTGTGGCTTGGTCTTTTTTGTCCTATTCATATATGTCCAGATGGCACAACTTTCCTTCATAAAGAAAAATCACAGTGGAAAGGACATTAGTTTTTATTTTTAATTTTGATTATGAGAAGTTCTCTAACTATGTTTTTTACCCATATAATTCCAATAGCGTCTCTTTTTTTTTGCCCCCTTGGGAAAGGGAGAAAAAATGGGTTAGATGCTACCTTTCTTTCGAAGATTTATTAGCATTAGTAAGTAAACAGATCTATTAATACTTTTATTGTTTTATTTTTTATAATTCATTTTCCACCATTAAAACCCCTAATTTTTAACTCAAGAAGCAAGATTTCATTACATGATTTGTTCTTAGAAATTAGAAAACACATTGTCTCAAGCTACCAGGTTATGGCTTTGTTAATATATTTCTATCTTACTCATATAGACATGAAGGCTGACACCTCCTTGATAGGATTTATTAAGTTTATTAACTGTAATATTTCAATTTATACATGAGTTAAAAAGATAGGAAGTGATATGGAATAGGTTCAGCAGTGTAGGAAGGGTATTTGGGCAGTTTTACTTCTGTTCTTTAGCTTATGTTTGTAGAAAGTTGCAATTTTTTCCTAACTTGAGAAGCAGGAATATCAGACTTATAATTATGGGTGCCAATTCTGCCTCTAAGGAGCTTTGGGTCTTATGCAATTCACTTAATCTGATGGGGTATCCATTTTCTCATCAGTGAAAGGATGGGATTGGACTAGTTAATATCTAAAATCCCTTCCAGTTCTAATATTCTATGTATCTACGCTTATTAGTAAGTACTGTGAAAAATCTATCATCCTTCATGGAATATAGTGTCAAGGGCTAGTGATAAAATGATGTTGATCATTATAATGATTATGATAATGACTACTATTATTTAGTGCCATGTGCCTAAAATATTTACCTCATTTACACCCTGGTCATACTGTGAGTTGAAATTATTGGCATCCATTTTATAAATGAGATAACTGAGGCTCACAGAATTTAAGGAATGAACCCAATATTATTAAGAACAATGCTCAAGTCAGTCATTTCCAATATTAGCTTAGATGGGAAAACATTACCAGTACTCACCAGTATCTCTTTCTCCTTCCCTTCTGTGCACCAAGAAGGCCACAGTTTTTAGCTTTTTGAAGTTGATTGGGGTCATGTGTCTACTTCTGGCCAATGGCTATGAGCAGAGCTTATGTGTATAATTTTGGGCTCAAAGCACCAAAGCATGGAAAAAACAGCAGAGATCCTGCAGGTGCCTCTTAGTTACCCACCAAGAAGGGCACATACTCCAGATAGTGCTGCTGCCAGATGTCGGGCTTCTCCCAGCCTGAATCATTGGCTTGTTTCTCAGGAGGTATTTACTGTAGGATTTTGCTTGAATAAATTATAAATCCTTGTAGGTTAGTCTAATGAAACTTTTGGGTCATATTCTACCAAAGAGTAGTTTTTCCTATCTTGACATAATCAAGATATTTTTCTCCTCAGTACATTTTAGGGGAATAAAGCCTAAGTGTTTTTCATGTTATTTATGTCAGTATTTTCTAACAGAATCCGCCATATTGTAGATAGCATTGGTTAACATAGAGACGCTCGTAAACATGAATCATTGTCTCCTCCTAAATTTTCTCACATTTTCACCCTTCTTTCTTGAAACCTTTTATTCTCTCCCCTTCCCACCCCGCCAACCCATCTTTTCTTTAGTAAGTACATACCCCAGTCCTTTTTAGATATCTTAACCTTTCTTTCAACATTGACCAATAATAAGACACTTATACCTGATTTTCTGACATTTAATAGCAACATGACCTCAGCAAAGTGATGTCTCTGTCAGACTTAATCAAAGAAGCAGAACAAGTGCGAGTCTTATGGATTAAGGAGTTTATTATAGAAACATCCCTCTCCAAAATTGTGACTAACTCTGGGGAAATAAAGTTCTAAAATGGAGCATTGGAGGACCAGAGAAGAGTCAGTACCAGAGCTTTTGAAACCAGGTGGTTTCTGCAGTCTGAATGGATCTGTGAAGGAGACCTCATGAGAAAGACCACAAGGCTGCTGCCTTTGCTTCTGCAATGGGCCTGGGGTTGCTGTCGGATAGTAAGGCCTGCATTTGGGAATAAGCGTTGGGCATAGAGACACGAAGAGCAAAGACGAAGTGGAACTCACCTCACATCTGCAACTGTCTCTCATCACCTTTAGTACACCAACCTTCAGAAAATGAAAACTGTTGCTTCATTTCCACTTTCCAAAACTGCCAAATATTTATAACCACGGTACTCCACAAGAAAGGGGATATAGGAAAAGCGCTCCAGTTTAGCCCAGTTGCTGCTGCAGAATAACAGAAGTCAATTATTTTTCCTGCCCTCAATTTTCTTATTTCTAATATGAATAATTTGCTCCAGAAAACCTCATATTAAGTTGTGGGAATAATGTGTGAGTGTATAGTGAAAGCCATAATGATGTGAAAAAAATATTGTCTTTTTCTGAATTAATTGTACAAGTATATAGCATATATTTAAATGGTTTCTTAAAGTAATCATTCTATGTAAGTAAATGTTTCATACTATTTCAAAATAGAAGTGACCATAAAAAGTATAAATGCTTTTCTGTACAGATTTTAAAATTTGAATGATATATTTTTTGAAAGTGGAAAGAATTCATGAAGTTCTCATCATGTGACAGATGAAAACAGGATGTTACCCACATATAAAGAAGCAAGTCTTATGGTTCATAAATAAAGCATCTGAATAACTTGCTAAACTTTCTATGTGCCTTTTTAATTTTGCTATTATTATTTTTGTAATACAGCTGAACACTTACCCCAAACCACTGTGGTGCGTGGTTTACCAATTGTGCAAATATTTTGATGATTCAAAATTATGCAAAAGTTGATTATAGAGTGTTCAAAATCCATTTGGGACAAAATGTTTGGGACAAATCCAAATCATAACTAAAGCAAACTGAGAAATTGGAAATTAATTTCAGACAAAACTGAAAAGAGACATCGCGAGAAAGTATTCTAATTGACTGTATCGCTCTGTTTCAGTGAACATGTTTTGAACAATTCTGAGTTAGGCCATGGGCTGGATATGTGTATTGACCAAGACTCAAACCATATTTCCTGACTTAGGGAGTACCTGGTCTTCTTCAGATAGTGAGAGACATGTATAATCATTAATTATAGAGCAATGTAAGTATTTGATAATGATTGTTCAAAAGCAGTGATAGTACATCATTTCTGTGGTTTCATCAGAGTTCTAGAGATCAGAACAATTACTTTGGTCATGAACTTAGGAGGTTACATAAAGCTGCAATAAATAGTGACATGAAGGCAGTGTGTATGTCTGTGTTTTGTGATAAGAGGTATGAATTATTTGGAGAGTTCATTTAGCTGGTACTAAAAAATGAGACTTAGAACTTAAGTCCCTTTGAGGATTCTATTAATAAAATTTAGAGAGGAAAAAAGCACTAGAAAATGAATAAAAATCAAATCCTATGTCTTTGTTTATGTTTCCTAGCTTACCTTCTTTCTTTATGAAGGGAAATAGCAGTTGTTCTCCTTCTCTCAGATTCTGCCTCTTACTGCAATGAAAGAATAAAGAGGATTCATGATATGACCTTTGATTAAAGAATGAAATTTGCCTTCCTTAGGTCCTCAAAAATGAATTATTCTACTTTGATCAAAATGATCCTCTGGGCATTGCAACGCAAGGTAATTTAACAGGATTTTACATTCTGTAATTGAGACTATATATTCATCTAATGATATCAGATTCAGAGACATTAAACACAACAAACTACTCAGTGTTCGAATCTTAATCCCCTGCCATGTTTATTCATATCACGCAGTTGATTAGTGATCCTAAAATGACAACATAAATCAAACTGAATTTTCACATCATATTTATAGCATTAATGCAAATACCATTACATATCTAATAATGAATGCAACTTCTTCAAGGAGAGGTAATAAACTGGAAAATGTTCATGGCTCATGAGTCAATGGGAATCAACTCCATTGCTGTTTTTTGATGACCCCGAATTACATATATATATATATTTTTCTTGAACTGTACATTAAAAGCATGCCTTGGTATAGTGATATAGCTGTTTATTTTGGTTGGATATTATTATATTGATAACATCTATATCTGTCTCACACAACGTCAACCATCTAGCCACCTAGCATGCATTTATAGAGTGCCTAGTATGTGGCAGGCACTGTGCTAAAAGTCAGTGATATAGAGAACAGTAAGGAAAAGTCCCTTGACTCAAAAGGTTAGATTTTTTATTACTTACCATTGCAGTTTACTTATGCTTCTAACTCTTAATATTGATTGAAATTCAGAGAAACGAGTTTATTTTGTGTTATGGTGCATATTAGAATGCTCTTTGACGAAACTCATACTCTCCCGTGTATTCATGGGAGAAGTATATTTCCCCTCTCCTCATCTTTTGGCTGACTTGTGACTTTCTTTTGCCCATAGGATAGCAGCAGATGCAATATGCAAGCAAAGGCTTGAAATGTACTTGTACACTGGGTTTTTGGTCCTGCACTCTGCCTCCAACGTTAGCAGAGTTCTGCAGAGATGTACCAGTCTATCTAGTTTGAAGCAGAGCCACCCCAGCTGAATTGAAAACAAATGTATAAGAATAAATACTTAGCATTATAAGCCATTTATTTTGGGGACTTTTGTTATAGAGCAATCTCTGACAAACACAAGTGAATCTGGGCTCTTTAGTAATTCTAGAACCAGATCCATTTTTTTAGTGCTTATATTTTAAAATATTTATCTATGAAGTTGCAAACACATGTATTCTCTGATTGAAGGAAATTTATTAAGGATAGCATGGCTAGTTTCATTTTATTTTATTTTTTTCATCATTCTGTTTTGATTTCAGAACCAAGAAATAAAGATAGAAACCCAGTGAAGGCGTCGATATATGTAATAAGGTAAACATTTTAATCAACAAAATGCATCCATGATAATTTCTTGAGTGTTTATTAAAGTGGCAGACAAATTATTCTCTTCAGAAGACTCTCTAAACCCCAATGTAGTTGGCTAGGTTCATAATGGAAGCTATAGCGTTGGAGTACTTTTCTTTTTTTTAAATTTATGTGTGTGTGTGTGTGTGTTTAGTATTTATAGTTGTGCTTCTTTTTTCATGTTGACTAGAAAAATAAGCAACAATCCTAAAGAAAACCAAAGCCATAAAGAGAAGAAGACATACTCTAGAGTTAAAACAGTTTAACAATTAACCCTTTTTAGAAATGAACACCTGTTCATTTTATATGTCTCTGGTACTTAGAGAATGCCTTATACGATGTCGATTCATAACGAATGTTTAATAAGCTGAGTGATGTGATTAAAACTATGATGATATTGATTTATATATTGCTAGTAAAAACTGAAGCATTTTTATTTCACTTTTTGATTGACATATTGCTAGTAAAATGTGAAGCATTCAGGAACCTTCACTATTTGTCCTCAAGGACAACAATAGCACTCATAGCTTATACTTTAGAGTTTGATACATGAATGGCTTCCTCAATGAAAGATATGTCCTTCATTTCTAAATTTTGAGGCCACAGACCCAGTTTCAGGGTTGGGATGGTCCAGAGGAGTAGACAAGAGAGTGAATCAATCAGAGTCAAGGAAAATAGCTTAATCATATCTCAATCAATAGGCCAAAGACAATCATGTGTTAACATCGTGTTGGTTTAACGGTTATAGGGCACTATATTTTATGTTTTCTTCCTAGACAAATAGTCCACCATGGAAAAGACAATGTGTTCTAAAGGTAGGATTTTAAAATAGAAAGTAAGAAGTGAAGGGGATGTTCAGGAAAGAGAAGGACACTTTCCATAATCCCTTATTTCTAAGGATCAGCCAAGACCAGAGCAAATGGTACCATATGAATTTAAGGGTCATATAGTATGTTGAATCCACTGGACCTCCCTTTCTATTGACTGGAAAAAGTTAACGAACTCTTGTTTTGTTCTAGGAAAAATTGTAGCAAAAATATTAATGTCCCTGGTTGTCTTTATTATGCCCCTGCATTTTGCCCTGTGGGGTAAGAGCAAGATAGCTTTGTAGAGAAACTATGATAAAGAAAAATCTTACTATTCTACTTACTGTGGTAAAGATTCTATAAATAATTCAAACCTTCAAAATTTTCACAATATTCACACTGAGCACAAATCCAATAAAATTAATTAATATAAAATATACTTAGGCTAGAATTTACGTCTTTGTTGAATTTCCTAAAAGAAGATTGAACTGGTAGAAAACTGTCCTCAATATCACATAGCTTTCTCCGAAAGCTCAGGTGAGCGGAAGTGGTATAGATAAGGTACATAGATGGTATAGATGTAGATGAGTGGTATATTTGTAGATGAGGTGACCCAAAGACTTAGAAAGATTGGAGTTTTCAAGTAGATTTATGATGTAAGACCTGCATTTACCCACCCCAGAACACATCTTTCACTCTGCCTATGAGAAATACATTTGTGAGAGTAACTCCACTATCCCTAAAAAGCTCTGTGACCACTCTTCTCTGTAGGTCAGATAGTACTGTGAGAACTACTGTCACTAAGTTTGGATCCTTATACACAATGTGGATGATTGGATCCTGGGTTGACAGAGGCCAAGTGGTAGCACTTAATTGCCAAAGAAAAAGTGGGTGTGGCTACCATATTGACAGCAGAATCAAAACACTCACGACGCTCTGGATATTTCCTGGGATCAACCCAAAAGGGAAAATGTCAAGAAAAAATAAAAATCCCTGAGAGATTTTGGTGTAAGTTTTAATGGAATAGATTTAAGACCTTCAAAGAAATAAAATATTTGTTCCAACTCTATAATGTAAGATATAAATAGGTCATGTATAAAAAAGCGAAAAGAGATACAAATGCACATTGTCAAAAGAAAAATAATAGGCTAAAATTCAATAATCATGCAAATTGAAGAATTAGAAGAGACCATTCTGTTCTTATAATCAAAGCCCTTCATTTTATTCATTTATTAAGTCACTTAGCATGAATTTACTGAGGCCCATTGTGTGCAAAACACAATGTGATGTGTGGGGAATGCAGATATGAATAAGCACTTAGCCCTGAACTGACATAACTTACATCTTGGTTAGGAAAAAAGACCAAAAAGCTAGTGACTACAAAATTATTTCATGAGGGCAAGAATAGAGTTGCACATGTGTATTATGGGGATATAAAGTAAGAGAGCATAATTCAGCATGAAAGATTAAGGGATGCATTTCTGTGGAGATGATAGTTAAAGTGGATTTTATAAGCTGAATAGTTCACTAAGATGAAGTGAAGAGAAGCAACCATTAGTAGTAACAGCATAAAGTCAACCTGGGATGATTAAACAATGTGGTAATCTCAAATACAACAAAGATAAATATTGACATCTGACCCAGTGCAAAGTCCTCCAAACCACAATTGCCTGATAAATTTATGCAGTGTAGATAATTAATGCATATAATAAATTGAATGAACTGTTAAAAAACTTGAAATAGGTCAACATAAAAGTCTACTTCCCTCTTGAACATGGGAGACCAGTGGCAAATCTATTTCTTTTGAACAATTCTTTTTTTCCTCTCTCCCTTTGTCCACTCATCCTTATACACTGAACTACTTGTTCTTTAACTACCTTTGTGTCTGGGTGGAGAGAAGGATGTCTCTGAGGAGATCGTTTAATAAAGCAAAGAGCATTTCCACATTGGAGAAGCATCATATGACATTGTACTACAGGCTTGAATTTTTATATTAACCCAAGAATTTGCAAGATGTCAAGGATGCCTATATACCCTTGTGTGTACCCAGCAAACATGCCAGAATGATAGAGAGCTCTTTTACCATAATCCTAAAATGTGGAACTAACTGTCAGCTGCCATATTTTGACAAGGAACTATGCACTAGAAATTTGAAGACTCCAGCAGTAGTGATATTTTTGTTAACTAACTCAGTAGTTGGATCATGTCATTTTGAAATATAAACAACAATTTCCTTTCTTTAAAATGAGCTTGACTGTGGTGATGTCTAATTTTCCTTCCACTTTCTAATATTTTATAGTATTATAATAGTTATATTAAATTTCTACAGATATTTTAATCAATATAAATTCAGTATACATTCATTTTTCTTTTATAACATAATTAGTATATAAGCAACAAAATACCAAATTAATTATTTCTGATATTTTCAAACTTTTCAACTAACCAAGGATTATTGGAATTGAAAATTGTTGTAGGTGTACATTTGTCTGTGTATACACATACAAACATTCACACACACACATGCATTTTGGAGGAGTTCATTGTTCTCAACTGACTCCAAAATTGGTCAACTCCGCTATTCATTTGCTACACACACACACATAAATTAATTCTTATGGCCTATGTACCTTATGGGTTTATTTTCAGAAACTGCTTAGAGATTATATCAGTTAAGTTCCAACAGGAAAACAGAAATAAGTCTCTCATTTCAACTGATGATGGAGACGCCAACACAGGGCAGTGGCAACACACTTATTACCTACAGGAAACCACTATACCCATCAGAATGGAGAGAGGAAGGGAAGAAGCACTGTTACCAGAGCCCAGAGGACAGGGTCACCAGCCCCAAATAGACTCTCACAGATCTCTCCAATGATTTCTGAAACCACAGAAGATTTGTAGCTGGAAAAAGGAATGCTGCCTGAAGAAATGAAGAAATTAGCTCCTATTAACATCCAAATTGACCATTCTTTTTCTAGCCTGATTCCTCTCCTAACTCCTAATACCAAAATCTCCACATCAACCTACTTAAATCCTAATTCTGTTCACATGACCCCAAATCTTCAGATTAAAGTAGCTGGGCAGGGCTGCTTTATGATGTGATTCCTACTTTGTGCAGTCTTTTTGGTCCCATCAGATACGTTCCTATTTGAGTGACACTGCTAGAAATTCTCTGTATACACCATAACCACCTTTGTGTTTTGATTCACGACATGTCCTCTGTTTAAAGAAACTTTTTCTCCATTTCAACATGTCCAAATTTTCACCCTTGAAGACCAGATCAAATGAAGCTCTGTGTGTTTGTCCTATTGCTAAGTTATTAATCCTCCTTTGTTTCTGGGCACATGAATGCCTGAACTTTTTGTCCTTCCTGCCCCCATCGTATGGTTGGGATGATCCCTGCGACTATTTTTTGACAAACATTTATGAATAGAAGAGACTGTGTCTCTTCCAGGCAAAATCATTTAATGTTAGTTTAAGAATGTCCAGAGTTTTCTGTTTTCTCTGCCATACCAGACAATATTGCTAAGAGTGGGACCCAGAGTAGGGATAAAAATAGAAGCGACCCCACCTGGCCCTCAGGGACCAGGAAGGCCTTTGTTGTTAAGTTTCTTTTTGTCTGCACAGTATAGTTTGGTCTCACTATTTATTTTACTGTACTTCTTTTAGGTAGTTTAAAACTTTCCAAAATGAATAATTATTTATGCATTTATAATGTGTCTCTTACTATATTAGAAAGATTAATGATAGGATTTGCTTGTGAGGATTTTTGTACATATTAGTCCCTTTTTAATTAATGGCTTTCAAAAGTAAAATATGAATGAATATATAAGTAGTTGACTGTTTTCTTTTATCGAGGTTTTCAGAAACTAGAACTGCACTATTGAAATGGGTTCTTTGGATTGGTAATTCTATATGCTCTTAGTGAGGCATTTGTATATTTTGCATCCTAAGGGATTTTTTGAATTGTAAAGGGCATGGGCAAATCATTATCGATATAGCCATTAGTTTTTTGTACAACATTTCCGAGATGTGTTGGCTGGTAGAGGATTGGCCTTGATTATACTTGGAATGAAAGCACCAATACAGATTTAGAAAGTGCTGACACAGTATCACAGACTTATATATCTATAACCAGTCTGTTTTCAATTTTGCAAAAAGGTCTAGCTGGCAGTGTTAGAATTTTTCAAAAGATGAAAGCAATAAGAAATAACCTTAGGTTTAAAAGGCTTGTTTTGCTAACAATGAGATTTTTCTATGAAAATTATTGATTTATTTCAACATTGTCAAAATTGTCTACTATTTGAAAATAAGATCTACAATGAGTAACTAAACATTAAAGTAGAAGGAGTATTGATATACATAATTCAAATATTCAGAGAATCACCTAATCAATTACTTCTTGTTTGTGAATATATTTTCTTTTACGCTATATTTTTAAACCAACTACTTTCCAAAAAAATGACTTGGTTACAATGGAACAATATGTCTCAAGCTTAAAAGCTGCCACTATTTCTTTTCACCATTTTTAGAGGCTTTTTGGTTGTTGGATATAGAAGTCTATTTGAACTAAATTTAGGTAAACGGGGGTTGCTGAAAGTCTCCAGGGGCTGTAAATTGCAATAGAACCTAAACAGTCTTCATGGGAAGAAGAGCTTGCCTTGAGAAGATGAATGAAGCAATTGCTCTCTAGCTTTCTCTTGGACACAAAACATATTCTTGTCCTACATTGTCATTG
The DNA here is from genome assembly GCA_004026745.1 of Myrmecophaga tridactyla. Lineage (NCBI taxonomy): Eukaryota > Metazoa > Chordata > Mammalia > Pilosa > Myrmecophagidae > Myrmecophaga > Myrmecophaga tridactyla. The sequence goes on along the minus strand of PVIY010014338.1, from coordinate 4,130 downwards.
CCTGTACCTGCTCTTCCCTCCTGGTTTTTGAGCAAATGGCTTTATCTACATGGCTGAGTATGACTGTGACAAGTCTTATCTATATAACTTTTAATTGACACAGTCACAATTTTTGTCTGCCTTTCATTGCATCTCTCACTTCTTGTTCTTAAGATGTTTGGAATTATTCACTATAGTCTTTGGTGTACAATCAAACACCAAACAGTGTAAGCTAGAGATTAGGGATGTGGGGTAATAGATACCCTGGTGCACCAAATTCACTTTTCAAGGTGTTGTTGGTGGGTCATATTAAGCTATTCAAGGCTTTTGAGTGTGCCAGGCAAAATGACTGATAAAGATGATTAGAGCCACTCCCTGATTCTGTCATCTTTTCTCCCATTTTTTTCTACATAAAAGATAGGAAGTACAAAAAGTTGAATCATTTCACTTGTGCATGTCTGTGTGTGTTTAATTTGACTCATAGCAACACAGTGGAAGGATATATAATTGATTTTAAAAGAAGAAAGCATTTCCTGCAATGTGACTGTAAAAATTAAAAATAGCAGTTACCTAAATGCTAATATTCAAGGAAAACATAATGATATGAGAAATCAATTTAGTAGGAATAAAGTATGATATGGATCATTCTATCTATGTATTTATAAATAAAATTGATTCAAAAGGCTTAATTAATTCATTTATCAATGGACTACACAAATCTGTGATACTATTTATTAAAGAGATTATTTTAAACCTTTCCTGGAAACTGGGATTTTATGTACTTCTTTTAATATATTTAACATATGTTTTGTACAATAATAATCTTATTTTACATATAAATAAATGCAAATATCCTTTCTCCAAAGAAATCATTGAGTAATATAACCAAATACCCACCCAATGTTTTTTTGACTCTTAATGTGCTAAAATTTGAATTACTTTCATTTGTTAACTGAAAAAGCCTAATTTATCAACAAATATATTTTTTTCTCTGAGGAAAATTTTAATTCTTCCAAGGTGTTGAGCACTGTAGAATGGACAAATTCTGAATGAATAGAATATTGCAAAAATTAATGGTCCATAATGATTTCTTAGAAATGGATCAGACTCAGATGTAACCCAAAAGCTAGGATACAAATACTCTATTAGGTACCATTTATTGGAAATCATATTTTGGGACTCCAAATGGGTTTATATTTCTGAGAAACTAACACAAGAAACAAAGTAATAACCCTAATGCCTCTAATGTTATAAAAGGCACCAAACACCATTCAAGATACATTCTTGTTTATGCCTTTTACCAGCTATAATTTATCATATTTAGCCAGAGCCAAAGTGAGTGGCTCCTTCACATGAGCACAGAAAGTCTGAAACAAAGCAAATTTTTCGAGACATCAAAGAAGGAAACGACACTATGCAAAGTAGCTCAGGGTGATGTCCTGAACTATATAATTACTCAATGAATGTTTATTTTGATAGAATAATGGCTATATCAATTTGCTAGAAAACTTGAAAGCAGTGCTCAGTGAGAAAACTGTTGAATTCTAATGCAACATGCACTCTATTCTCCTTAATAATGATATTTGAATTAAAAACCTCATGAGAAAGTCAGGTTTTTTTTTGAAGTCTAAGCTGCCCTTGAATTGTAAATTATTACTTTTCTCAACATAACTATGATGGTCGCTTTCAATTTCTGCTGTGAAGCAGCAGTATCTAATGCTAAATTGACATTTAAAAGCATTGTGGGAACCTACCACAAGTCTTGCAGAAAAATAGTATAGATTTTTTGGGTAGGGATTTATGGAGGAATTACAAAGATCCCCTTAAAACATTGAAAATTCCTGACAAATCTACTTGGTATTGATGAGCATTGACTCATTATTTTCTTGGGTGACAGGTATGCTTCTCCCATGCATCTTTTCCTTTTTTCAATCCTATAAACTAGAAGCTTACAAGCATATTCACTAGACCCAGAGCAACTTGCATTGAAAAAGTGCCTGCACAACAACTTTATTTAACTCTATCATTAATCTAATATTCTCAAGCAATTCCAATCATTTTCATTTTACAATGATTTTGCCCTTGGCATCTTATTTGACTGTTTTCTATAGCAGAGTTTGGTAAAAGCAGAGATTTTAATATATTGATTAAGTAAAATCATACATGCAAATCTTCTTTAATGTTTTCCACTGGAATGGCTTATTCTCATGAACCAGTTAACATTTTCTGTGCAAAATACTACCTCTGTTCTTCAATGACTTAAAAAGTAGCCTTCTAGGAGTTGGCAATTTGGACTGAGCACAGCTAGGCATGTCTTCTAATCTTTGCTGGGCTTGATATTCCAATTGCTGGTTGGCCTGCAATGGTCTATGTAGGGGATGACTTATTTCTCCTTTAAAAGGACTCTCACCCTTGACTATGCTTGCTAAGCTTGTTGTCATGGCAGCCACAAGATGCCAAGGTACCGACGAACAGACGCAAATAAGTCCTTTTGTGTCTAGAAGTAGCACAGCATCATTTCCTCTAAATTCTTTCGGTCAAAGCAAGTCACAAGGCCAAACTAGATTGAAGTGGAAAAAGAAATATATTCTGTCTCTTAATGAAAAGTACTTTAAAACCACCTTCTAAAGGATGGGTTACAGAGAAGAATAAAGGATTTTGGCATTTTTGCAAATTCTCACAACTCATATTTTCAATGGGCATTTTCATTACAGAAAGGAGTAAAGCATAAAAAAATTTTTAAAAAAAGATGATTCCTTAGAATGGTTTCAGTATATAACTGGAAGGCCACCTGAATTCATTAAAAATGGGCAGCTGTCCTTCTGACTCTTAATATTATGCTGAATGATTCTGGCCAATACACAATCTGCCTATGATTTTGTTTTCTTTTTAAACAAATAGAAAATGAGTACTTGATTCAATCTGTGTCTGTGTCTGAGTAATTTCTATGTATGAAGGGATGAGAACATTAGCAATAGACATCGTAAAAATTAGAAGTTCATGCTGAGGATACTTTTAGTCTACACAATGAAATACAGGAAGTTAAATCCAGAAAATAAATTGCTTATTATAAATAATGGCTGCCAATAGAAAAGTCCAGCAAAAGCAACTTTTGTCTAATATTGCTTCCTAAAGTAAGAGCCAGGTCCTGAGACTTCTTGCTGTGTCAGCTTTGATGTATCACATTGCCCAGATGTTTACCTACCAGGCCTCATTAAATAGTCACTGAATCCAGGAATAATTGTGACACTGTAAATATAATAAGATAGAGATTCAGCCACCAGTCCATGGAAAATAGCTAGGTGCTGAGAAATTCAAATTTGTTTAATACAGATGAGAAAACATTTAACACTCATGATATTTTCTAAAAAAAAAAAAATTGTGAATGGGAATTACCATGGGCAAAGCCTGTAAAGTTTGAATGCTAGTTGAAGTGTTCTAGTACAATATTTTTGTCACATTTAAATTATTTCTAAAATAAAACAGTAAAAGTTAAAAGTACTTAGATATTTAAAGCAAACCCTTATTTTTGCTACAGAGGAAATGAAGATTCAGAAAAGCAGCTTATTTAGTCAAGTGCACACAGCTAGCTTGTTAACAAAGCTGAAACAAAGACCTGAATTTTTTTAATTTCTTAAGTACAAGTCTTTCTGTTATTTTATTATTCAAGATATTGTTTAATACATATATTTAAAAAATCATGTCTTTACCACCATTTTCTTGTGTGTGTGTGCCTGTTTGTGTATGTCTGCATGTGTGTATCTGTGTTTGCATGGTGTGTGGGTGGGTGTGCGTTTGAAGGAGCCAAAATTAGATTATTTTAAAATGTTTGACCTAAACATTAACCCACCATTCCAAGTTCCCCACCTTAGGAAAATAAGAGACTAAAGAAGTAAGACATTTTGTCACTTGGGAACATAAATGATAGCAAGTTAAAGATCACACAAAAAAGAAGTAAACTTACAACATAATCTGAACAGCTCTCAGGGCAGAAAGAAGGCAAGATAAAGCTTTGCTTACTTTGAATTCTTACTACTTAAAGTCAAGTGGAAGATGTAAGTAATGGATAATCTTTAGTCAATTCTTGATTCATCTCCAATATATACAGGCATCATTCCATGACAACATAATGATACCATCTCACATATAAT
>PVIY010014337.1:0-56684 GCA_004026745.1 Myrmecophaga tridactyla | reverse complement strand
GTGTGTGTGTGCAAAGGGTGGGGGGCGAGGTACAGGTCCCAGAAGGGTGGAGCAGGGGTACCTGTGGCACCAGGGTACATGCAGCACTGAGGTGTGGGGCTCAGGAGTATAGGGCACCATGGGTTGTGGGTCGCGGCTCATTGGACTCAGGTGCACGGGGCATGGTGGGGACACAGGGCATAGAGCTGTACGGCACACATAGGCAAGCTGCATTCAAGGAGTGCAGTTTGGCTTACTTCCTAGTTCCAATCTCCTGTCTATGCACTCCTGAAGGCTCCAGGCCTCCGTTTGGAAAGGGGGACATTAGGCTCTCTGCATTAGCTAGATGGTCTCTGGTTTTCTGCATCTCAATTCCTCAGCTTTTTCATCCAGGACCTCCCTATGTAGTGTAGAAGACCTTCTCGGGTCATTTGCACCTTGGAATCACTGTCCTGGTCTTTTTTCTGTCACTTCTCTAGCTGTTCCTTGAAGCAGGGGTGAACTTAGCTTATCCTATTCCACTATCTTCCTGGCAGTCTCTGTTTTCACAATCTTTTTTTTTCGGGGGGTGAGGTGGGGAGATGTGTGTGTGCCTGGGTCAGGAAACAAACCAGGGTTTCCCACATTGCAGTTGAGGATTCTACAACTGAACCACCCATGCACCCCAGTATTGGCTTTTTAATTTAGTACAATTCCCTGGAGATTCATCTAAGTTATTGCATGTAACAATGCTTTTTACTGCTGAGCATTATCCCGTGGTATGGATGTACCACAGTCTATTTAATCATGTACCTGTGGAAGAACATTTGGGTTGTTTCCAGTTTTTGTATAATATAAGCAAAGCTGCTATGAACAGTTGTGCTTTTGTGTTATGTGTGCATTATAAACCTTTTTCTTTTTTTGAGTGATTTTATCTTTTCATTAATGAACATATGGTACCTGCATGTTTATCTTCACAAGGAGTTGCCAAACTGTTTACCAGAGTGGCTCAACCACGTACAAGTGAGTGATGCAGTTTCTTCACACCCTTGTCAGTATTCAGTGGAATCAGTGTTTTTTATTTTAAAAGTTCTGATTGATACACAGGGACAGCTGATTGTGGGTTTAATTTGCATTTCTCTAATGGATAATGATGTTGAACATCTTTTCTTATGCTTATTTTCCATTGTAATATTCTCCTCACTGAAATGCCTGCTCATTTCACTGCTTATTTTCTAAATTAGTGTTTGCTTTTTAACTGTTAGGTTTTGAGAGTTCTTTATATATTCTAGATACAATCCTTTGTCAGATATTTGGTTTGCAAAGATCTTTAAGTCTGTACTTTGCCTCTTTGTGCTCTTTACAAGGTCTTTCACATGGCAAAAGTTGTTCTTTTTTTGATGAGGTTCAACTTATCAATCTTTCCTTGTACGGATCAAGCTTTTGGTGTCAAGTCTATTTGCCAAAACCCTAGAGGCCAAAGTTTTTACCTATGTTTTTCTAAAAGCTTTATACAATTTAAATATAAAGTCTGTGATCCATTTTGAACTAACATTTTTAAACAGTGTGAGACAGGTTTAGGATAATTTTGCCTGTGGATGCCCAATTGTTTCAACATCATATGTTGAAAATGCTATCTAACTTTCCTCCAATGAAGTGTTTTTGCCCCTCTGTCAAAAATCAGTTGAGTTTCAGTGGACCAAGATGGCAGTTTGAGACAATCTAGGGTTCTCTTCCCCCACAGGATATTTGAACAACTTGCAAAAACCAGCAAAGCCATCATTCTCAGTGCTCTAGAAAAGAATTAAAGGATTACAGAAACTGAGAAAACGCTGAATTTAAAAAAAAATGCAACTTAAAAAAAAGTTAGAAAAGTTTACGGCACCCTTGTTGGCACCTCCCACACCACTTCCCTGGCTCAGTGTGGGGCAGGCCTGCTTTAAGTCATAGAATAGAGAACCTGGCAGAGATGGGAAATGGCTGGATATCTCATGGGGAGTAACAAGGGTATCTGAAATCCTGTAAATGAAGGAATTCTTAATGTTACAAGCAAACACAAGTCTAGGACAAGACACAGAAAGACACAGGCACAGAAAAGAAGGACAGGAACCTACTTCACATTTGCCTCATGCTGATCTTATTAGGAGGGCTAAACTCTGAGGGAGAACACCAGTACAGAACCAATTTTCAAAGACAGTGAAAGATGTTTTTTTTAAACTGGTTTGTTTGTTTGTTCTTGTTAGTTTCTTCATCCAATGAAATCCCTATTATATCACTATCTGGATACATACTTAAGGAAGAGATTGCTCAGAGACTAATTCCCAGAGTTAACAAATTAAAATATTAAAAATTATAATGTGCAATAAAAAAAGTTACAAGACAAAGAAATAGGAAATAATGGTCCATCCAAAGGAACAAGATACAAATTAGAAACCATGACTGACTAAGATAAGACTTTGGACATACCAAATTTTTTAAAAAATGATTCTCAATATGCTCAATGAGATAAAGGAGAACTAAAGGTATTAGGAAAGCAATACATGAACAATATAAGAATCTCATTAAGGACACAGGAATTTTAAAGGAACCAAACAAGAAATATTGCATTGTGGTTGAAGACCACAATGATTGAAATGAAAAATTCCCTAGAGGGTTTCAACAGCAGTTTGGAGCAGGCAGAAGAAACAATCAGTGAGCTTGAAGACAAGAAACATGAAATGATTCAGGTTGAGGAGCAGAAAAAAAAAAAAGAATGAGAAAATAATGAACAGAGCCAAAGAGATCTGTGGGACACCATCAAACATACCAAAATAGGTTTAATGGAAGAAAGAGAGAAAGAGACAAAAGAAATATTCAAAGATATAATGGCAGAGAACTTCCCAAATTTAACTAAAGATATGATTATGCACATTTAAGAATCACAATGAATCCCAAACAGTATAAACTCAAAAAGAAAGATGCCCAAACACTGTTGAATGCCAAGGACAAAGAGAAAGTTCTGAAAGCAGCAAGAGAAAAGAAATGTGTTGTTGTACAAGGAAGTCCCCCCATAATTAAATGCTGAATACTCATCAGACCCCTGGAGGCAAGAAGGCAGTGGACAAATATTTAGTGTTGAAAGAAAACAAGTGTCAATGAAGAATTTTATATATTATGAGACTGTCTTTCAAAAATGAGAGGGACATTAAGACATTCCCAGATAAACAATAGCTGGAAGCATTCACCACCATTAGACTCACCCCACAATCAATGCTAAAGGGAATTCAAAGACTAGGTAGTGGATAGACACAGCATAAAGAAATAAAGATCTCCATAAAGGTAATCATATGGGTAATTATAAATGCCAGTACTATTGCATTGTATTTTTGGTATGTGACTCCACTTTTTACTTCTTATGGAATCTAAACGCAAATGCTTAAAAAGTAATGATATAGCTGTGGTATTTTTTTTTACGCATAATGTATAAAGATAACAAAAATGACAAAACGGTGGGGGCAGAGAAGTTTATGAGTATAGTTTGTGTGTGATACTGAAATTAATCTGGTATAAAATCAAATGAGATTGCTATGGATTTAGGGTATTAAATTTAAGCCCTGTAACCAGAAAGGTAATATCTGAAATATATATACAGAATGAAATTAGAAGGGACTCAACATAGCACACTACAAAACAGCAAATAAATATTAAACTAGAGAGTAATGCAAGAATTAGAGACAAAAAAAGTATAAAATTTACAAAAACAAGCAGCAAAATAGAAGACACTCCTGCATTATCAGTAGTTACTTTAAATGTAAATGGCCAGGCACTGTGGGATCAACAATGCCATCCTGAGAAAAAGGGGGAAAAGAAGTGTAACAAATAGGGCATCAGTGGCTGAGAGAGTTCAAATAGAGTTGAGAGGCAACACTGAAGGTCACTCTTATGCATGCTTCAGTTAAACACTACTACCTATCATAACTTGCCAAACCCCAACCAAGGCCATCCCACCAATCCTGAAGAATACCTGGGGCATTATATAAGATTCTACAAAGGATCCATGCACTAGGGTAACTTTTCCAAAACCTACAACCTCCAGATGGGTCCATGGACCAAATAAGTCCTGAAATGCAGAGGGAGCCAGCCCTTCATCAACTAGTTCCATACCCCTGTCCCACATTATCAAAATCCCCTTCTAACATGAAAAAGTTAGAATAGGCATAGCCCAAATGCCCCTAAAAAGTAGGAGAAAGACTGGAGGTGACAGTAGAGTTAAACAGAGAAGGTCATGTTTAGCAAATGAGTATGCGTGCTGAATCATTATACTGACATTTCTTTTACCTTCAATACCCTAGAGCAGCTAGAAATAAGAACTTAAAATTGTGGAATTGTAACCTATACCAAACTCTGAAATCTGTTCTACAACTAATTGTTGCAATGTACTTGGAAATTTATTGCTTTTATGTATATATGTTATTTAAAGAGAAGGAGGAATATAAAAGAGAAGATAGGATTAACAAATGAGTATGACTGCTGAATCATTATATTGATATTTTTGTTGGTCTACAGTGTCTTGGAGCAGCTAGAAGAAAAAAAATTAAAAATCATGGAACCATACCCATACCAAACTTTAAGATATGTTCTATAACTATGTGCTAAAATGTACTTGGAAATTTATTGCTTTTCTGTATGCATGTTATATTCCAGAATTTTTTTAAAATGCTAAAAAATGTAAATGTGGGCGGGCCACGGTGGCTCAGCAGGCAAGAATGCTCACCTGCCATGCCAGAGGACCTGGGTTAGATTCTTGGTGCCTGCCCATGTAAAAAAAAAAAAACGTAAATGGATTAAACTCTCCAGTCAAAAGACAGAGAGATTAGCAGAATGGGTTAAAAGAGTATGACCTAACTATATGCTGTTGAAAAGAGACTTAATTTAAATTCAAAGACACAAGTAGGTTGAAAGTGAAAGGATGGAAGAAAATATTTCATTCACATAGTAAACAAAAGAGAGCTGGGGAAGCCATACTAATACCAGATAAAATAAACTTTAAGTCAAAAACTGATATGAGGGACAAAGAAGGACACATTCTACTGATAAAGACATCAATTCAACAAGAGGCTATAAAAATTATAAATAAATATGCATCTAACAGCAGAGCCCCAAGATATATGAAGCAAATATTGATAAATTTGAAGGGAAAAGTAGTTTTACATTAACAATAGGGCACTTTAAAACACCATATTGTATAACAGATAAAACACAGATTAAGAAGAAAATAGAAGATGTGAATGGTTCAATACACAAACTAGAACTAACAGACATAAACAGAACACTCCACTCAACAACAGCAAAATACACATTCTTCTCTAGTGCACGTGGATCATTCTTAAGGATAGAACATATGTGAAATCACAAAACTAGTCTCTGCAAATTTTAAAATACTGAAATCATACAATGTATTCTTCTCTAACCACAACAGAATGAAGATAGAAACCAATAACAGAAGGAAAACTGTAAAATTCACAAGTATGGGTAAATTAAATAACACACTCTTAAACAACCAATAGGTCAAAGAAGAAACCACAAGGGAAAACAGGAAATATCTTGAGATGAATGAAAATGAAAATACAACATTTCAAAGCTTATGGGTTGCAGCAAAGGCAGTGCTGAGAGGGAAATTTATGGTTACATGGTTACATTAAAAAAGAAAGACCTCAAACCAGAGACCTAACCTTACTGGAGGATAACAACTGGAATATCTAGAAAAGAAGAGCTAATGGAAGAAAGGAAATAAAGATTAGAATGGAGAAAAATGAAGTAGGGAATTAAAAAATGGAGAAAAATGAACTAGGGAATAAAAAAATCAATGGAGAGAATCAAGAAAACCAAAAGTTGGTTTTTGAAAAAAGACTGAAAGCTTTCCCCTAAGATCAGAAATAGAACAAGGAGCCCACTGTCACCACTGTGATCGAACACTATACTGGAAGCTCGAGACAGAGTGTTTAGGGAAGAAAAAGAAACAAAAGGCATTTACATTGGTAAGGAAGAAGTAACATGTTACCCTTTTGCAGAAAAATTAACACCAAAGCTACTAGACCTACTAAATGTATTGTATTCAGAAAGTGGAGAGGTATGAGATCAACACCCCAAAATCAGTGATGTTTCTATATGCTAATAATGAACAATCTGAAGAGGAAATGAAGAAAAAAATCCATTTACAGTAGTAACTAAAAAATCAAATATATAAGAAAAGAAAAAAATCAATTACATAGGAATGAATTTAACCAAAGATATAAAGGACTTGTATATGGAGGTCATGTACAACACAATTCTGAAGTAAATTAAAGAAGACCTAAATAAATGAAAGGATATTCCATGTTCATAGACTGAAAGATTAAATATAATTAAGATGTCAATGCTACCCAAAGAAATTCACAGATTCGACACAATCCCAATCAAAATTCCAACAGCCTTCCTTAAAGAAATGGAGAAGCCAATCATGAAATTTATATGGAATGGTAAAAGGCTTCTAACAGACAAAGCCATCTTGAAAAAGAAGAATGAAGTTGGAGAACTCATACTTGTTAATTTTAAAACTTATTACAAAGCTACAGGAATCAAAACATTGTGGAATTGTAACAAGGACCAACTTCACAAAAAGAATTTAACTAAGTGCTCAGAAATAAACCCTCACATCTATGGTCAACTGGTTTTTGACAAGGGGGCCAAGTCCACTCAATTGGGAACAAATTATCTCTTCAAAAACTGGTGTTTGGAAAACTAAATTTCCATGTGTAAAAGAATGAAGAAGGACCCTCTACCTCACATCAGATACAAAAATTAACTCAACGTGGATCTAACACCTAAATATAAGCATCCAAACTATAAAACTCCTAGAAGAAAACATTGGGGAATATTTCAGGACCTCATATTAGATAATAGTTTCTTAGACTTTACTCAAAAGCACAAGCAACAAGAGAAAAAATAAATAAATGAGATTTCATCAAAATTAAAAGCTTTTGTGCATCAAAGAACTTTAGCATGAAAGTAGGGTGCACAGGTGGTTCAGTGGTAGAATGCTCACCTTTCATGCAGGAGACCCAGGTTTGATTCCTGGACCATGCACCCAAAAATAAAAACAAAAACAAAAAAAAACAAAAAACTGCAAGCTAAAGAATGGGAAAAATATTCATAAACCATATATCTGATAAGGATTTAATATCCAGAATATATAAAGAAATCCTACAACTGAACAACAAAAAGACAACCCAATTTAAAAATGGGTAAAAGACCCCTGGGCCATCTGCTGGCTGGCGAAGTTGAACTTCTCAGTTCCACAGCCCAGAGTCTTTCAAATTACCAGACCCACCGTACCTACAAGCCAGAGTCTTCACTGTGGAGCACAGAGTCCATTCCCTACCCCTGAAAACTGGACTGGATTTTCATCCGGTCTGAACCCTGCCCAGCAGGCTGCCACATTCAGGGAGAGGTAGGACTGTGGGGAAAAGGTGGCCCAAGAGGGAAAGTGCAGTCCGCCAAGCTGCTTCTCTGCCCAGCCTCCAACAGAGTTCTGAAAAAGGCTGCACTCCGTAGATTAGGTCCTGGCCTTGGTTTGGCTGGGAATTACTGGCAAAGCAAATGCCAAAGAAGATATACAACATCAACCCAAGCAAAAACAAAATATTAGGCAAGCAAGGGAAACCAACTTCAAAATAACCTTATCAAGATAATCAAATGCCAAGAAACCAGTAATAAAAATCACAAGCCAAATGAAGAAGCAAGAGGATATGGTCAAGCCAAATGATCAAATTAAAAAGCTGAAAGAGACAAAGAATTTGAAACTAATGAAAGCTGTTCAAACAAATCTCCTAAATAACTTCAATGAATTTGCTAAAGAAATAAAGGATTTCAAGACTATAATATGCACTAGAAGAGCATAAAGAAAAATTTGAAAGAATAAGCAGAAAAATAGAAGATCTTATGAAATGAAAGATAATGTAGATCAAATAAAAATATAATAGAGGCACATAACAGCAAATATGAGGAGGCAAAAAGAAAGAATAAGTGAACTAGAGGACAGAGCAACCGAATTTGAAACACAAAAGAATAGATGGTGAAAAGGTTAGAAAAATTTGAATTGGGTTTGCAGGGAAGTGATGGACAACACAAAATACATAAATAGAAGAATGACTGGTGTTCCAGAAAGAGTAGAAAAGGATAAAGGGCTAGGAAGTTTATTTGAGGAGATAATTGGGGAAAATTTCCCAACCCTTATAAAAGACATAAATAAAGGTACAAATCAAAGAAGTCCAGTGAACAACAAATAAAATAAATCCAAATAGACCCACTCTATGACACATACTAATCAGACTGCCAAATGCTGACAGGCAAAAAGAAAAAAGTGATTAACCGCAAACAAGGGAAGCCATAAAAAACTAAGTGCTGACTACTCATCACACACGATGGAGGCAAGAAAGTACTGGTATGATACATTTAATATTCTAAAAGAGAAAAATTGACAGCCAAGAATTCTTTATCCAACTAGCTGTCCTTCAAAAGTGAGGGAGTATTTAAATTTTTCATAGACAAATGCCAAGAGAATTTAACAAGAGACCTGCTCTGCAAGAAATACCAAAGTGAGTTCTGTCAGCTGGCAAGAAAAAAAAAAGAGAAAGAGACTTGGAGGAGAGTATAGAAATGTTGATTACCAATAAGGGTAACTAAGAGGATAAAAAGAGAGAAAAATACTAAATCTAACAAATAGAACCCAAGTGGTAAGATGGCTGAAGTAAGGACAGCTTTTATAGTAATAACACTGAATGCTAATGGATTAAACTCCCCAATCAAATGAAGCAGGTTAGGAGAATGGATTTTTTTAAAAATCCATTTATATGCTGTTTACAAAAGACTCACCTTAGACGCAAAGATACAAATAGCTTGAAAATGAATGGATGGAAAAAGATATTCCATGCAAGCAATAACCAAAAGTGGGAGTAAATATTTTATCTAATATTTTATCTAATATTAGATAAAATAAACTTTAAATGCAAAGATGTTATAAGAGACAAGGGTGGATACTGTATGCTAATTTAAGAAGAAATAATAATCACAAATGTTTATGCACCCAATCAAGGTGCTCCATAGTATATGGGACCAACACTAGCAAAAATGAAGGGAGCAATAGACATCTCTACATGAATACTGGGAGATTTCATCATATCATTCTCTTCAATAGACAGAATAACTAGATAGAGGATCAATAAAGAAATAGTGAACCTAATTAATATGATAAATGAATCAGACCTTACAAACATATATAGATTATTACATTCCAAAACAGCAAGATATACATTCTTCTCAGGTGCTCATGGAATATTCTTCAGTATACATCATATGCTGGGGTGCAAAACAGTCTTAACAGTTTGAAAAGGATTGAAATTATTCAAAGCACATTCTCTGATCACAATGGAATGAGACTGGAAATAAATAGCCACCGAAAAATCAGAACTTTCACAAATGTATGGAGGTTAAACAACACACTTTTAAACAATCAGTGGGTCAAAGAGGAAATTGCAAGAGAAATAAGTATCCGGAGATGAATGAAAACAAGAATACAACATATCAAACATTATGGGATGCAGAGAAGGTGGTGCCAAGAGGGAAATTTATAGTTCTAAATGCCTACATTAAAAAGGAAAAGCTTAAACCAAAGGTCTAATATTCCAACTGAAGAAACTAGAAAAAGAGCAGCAAACTAACCTAACCCTAAAGCAGGTAGGAGAAAAGATTAAAGCAGAATTAAATGAACCGGAGAACAAAAAAACAACAGAGAATCAATAACACCAAAAGTTGGTTCTTTGAGAAAATCAAGAAGCTCGATCGTCAAACCCTTACCTAGCAGACAAAAAGTCAAAAAGAGAGAAGATGCAAATAAATAAAAACAGAAATGAGAGGGGAATCATTACCACAAATCCCAAACAGAAAAATCATAAGGGGATACTTCGTACAACTGTACACCAACAAACTAGACAACTAAGATGGGAAATGGACAATTTCTTACAAACATGTGAACATCCAATACTGATGAGAAGAAACAGCAGACCTCAAGAAACCAATTAAAAGAGATTCAATCAGTTATCAAAAACCTCCCTACAAAGAAAAGCCCAGGGCCAGATTGCTTCACAGGGGAATTTTATCAAACATTCCAAAAAGAACTAACACCATTTTTGCTCAAACTCTTCCAAAAGAAATGAAGAAAAGGGAACACTACCTAACTCATTCTATGAAAGCTAACATCACTCTAATCCCAAAACATTGGTAAAGTATCTTGTAAAGATACTGCAAGAAAGAACAACTATAGGCCAATCTCACTAATGAATATAGACACAAAAATTCTCAACAAAATACTTACAAATCGAATTCAACTTGCACAACCAAGAGGGGTTTATACCATGCATGCAAGAGTGGTTCAACACAAGCAAATAAATTAATGTAACACACTACATTAACAAATCAAAAGGGAAAAATCACATGATCATCTTGACTGACACTGAAAAGGCATTTGACAAAAGTCTGCATCTTTTCTTTACAAAAACACTTCAAATGGTAGGAATTGAGGGAAACTTCCTCAATATAATAAAGGGCACAGATGAAAAATCCACAGCCAACATCATACTCAATGGTGAGACTGAAAGTCTATACCCTATGATTGGGAAAGAGACAAGGATGCCCACTGTCACCACTGCTGTTCAACACTGTGCTAGAGGTTCTAGTGAGAGCCACCAGGCAAGTAAAAGAAATAAAAGTCATCCAAATTGGAAAGGTAGAAGTAAAACTCTCATTATTTGCAGACAACATGATCCAATATTTGGAAAATCCCAAGAAATCTACAACAAAGCTACTGAAGCAAAGAAATTCGGCAAAGTGGCAGGATACAAGATCAATGTGCAATTATCCTCAGTGTTTCCATACACTAGGAACAAACTAACCAAGGGGGCAATTAAAAAAATCCATTCACAATGGCTACTAAAAGAATCAAGTATCTAGGAATAAATTTAACCAAGGATATAAAGGACTTTTACACAGAAAACTACACAAACTGCTTAAAGAAATCAAAGAAGACCTAAATAGGTGGAAAGATATTCCATGTTCATGGCTAGGAAGTTCAAATGTTGTTAAGATGTCAATTTTATCCAGACTGGTAGCCAATCAAACTTCCAACAGCCTATTTTGCAGAATTGGAAAAGTTAGTTATTAAATTTATTTGGAAGGGTAAGTGGTCTAGCATAGCCAAAACATCCTGAAAAAGAATGAAATGGGAAGACTCACACTTCCTGACATTAAAGCATGTTATAAAGCCACAATGGTCAAAACAGCAGTGTTCTGGCAGAAAGACAGACATATCAATTAATGGAATTGAATTGAGAGTTCACAAATAGACCCTCAGATCAACGGTCATTTGATTTTTGACAACGCCCCCAAATCTACTGAACTGTGACAAAATAGTCTTCTCAATAAATGGTGCTAGGAGAACTGGACATCCATATCCAAAGGCATGAAAGAGGGCCCCTACTTCATACTTTATACAAAAATTAACTCAAAGTGGATCAAAGACCTAAATATAAGAGCCAGTACCAAAAAACTTCTAGATGAAAATATAGGGAAACATCTTCAAGACTTAGTGATAGGAGGTATCTTCTTAAACCTTAGTGCCAAAGTACAAGCAACAAAAGAAAAAAAATAGATAAATGGGAAATTCTCAAGATTGAACACTACTGTGCTTCAAAGGACTTTGTCAAAAGGATAAGAGGTAGTCAACTAAATGGGAGAGAATATTTGGTAACCATATATCTGATAAGGGTTTAATATCCAGTACATATAAAGAAATCCTACCATTCAACAAAAAAAGGGCAAACAACCCAATTATAAAATGGGCAAAAGATGTAAATAGACATTTCCCCAAAGAGGAAAGAAAAGTGGCTAAAAAGTACATTATGTTCATCTTCTTTAGCTATTAGGGAAAGGTAAATCAAAACCACAATGAGATATCATCGGACATCTATAAGAATAGCCACTGTTAAACAAACAGGAAACTACAAGTGTTGGAGAGGATGTGGATAAATAGGAACACTTACCCACTGCTGGAAAGAGTGTAAAATGGCACAGCTGCCATGGAAGATAGTTTGGAAGTTCCTCAGAAAACTAAATATTTAGCTGCCTTGTGACCCAGCAATTCTGCTACTCAGTATATATCCAAAAGATATGAAAGCAGGGACACAAACAAACATTTGCACATTGATGTTCACAGCGGCATTGTTCACAATTTTCAAAAGATGGAAGCAATACAAATGCCCAGCAAGAGATGAATGGATAAACAAAATGTGGTATATACATACAAAGGAATATTAGGCAGTAGTAAGAAGAAATGAAGTACTGAAGCATATGACAACAAGGATAAACCTTGAGGACATAATGCCAAGTGAAGTAAGTCAGACACAAAACAACAGATACTGTATGATTTCATTAATATGAACTAAATAGAATATGTAAACTCAAAGTCTTATAAAGGCAGAATATAGAGTACCTAAAAATAGACAGAAACTAGAGAAGGGAGAGCAGTAACCAAATATGTTCAGAATGTGTAACGAAATTGAACTTAAAATGTTTGGAAACAGATACTGGGTAAAGGTAGCTTGTTACTGGGAATATAAGGAAGAATGCTGTACTGTAGGTGAATTTGGATGTTTAGAGTCATATATGTCACTGATTAACACTACAAATTTAAATAAGTTCTTGCATAAACTAGTACAATGTAAAACACTGGTACAAAGAGTTAATAATTGTGCCGGTCTGAATCTGTGGTGGACCCCAGAAAAGCCATGCCCTTTGATCCTCATTCAATATTTCTGGGTGGGAGCATTTTGATTCCATGTAGATGTGACCCACCCAACTGTGGGTGGTAACTTTTGATTAGATGATTTCCATGGAGGTGTGTCTCCACCCACTGAAGGTGGAGTTGCTTACTGGAATCCTTTAAAAGAGGAAACATTTTGGAGAGAGTCCCTTTTTGATAGAGCCACAAGAAAGCCAGCAGACGCTGCCATATTCACCATGTGCCCTTCCAGCTGAGAGAGAAACGTTGAACGTTGTCAGCCTTCTAGAACCAAGGTATCTTTCCTCGGATGCCTTAAATTGGACATTTCTATAGACTTGTTTTAATTGGGACATTTTCTCGGCCTTAGAACTGTAAACTAGCAACTCAACAAATTCCCCTTTTTAAAATCTGTTCTGTTTCTGGTATATTGCATTCCGGCAGCTAGCAAACTAGAACAATAATAGAGCGGTAGGTGGGGGAAAATACCGATTGCAAGCCATGGACTATAGTTAACAATACCTTAAAATTCTTTCATCAACAGTAACTGGTGTACCACACAATACTACAGGTCAATAATAGGGGAGATTATGTATATAGAGTGTTTGAGGTTTTCTTGTTTTGTGTCTATCTGATCATTTTCTTTTTGGAGGAACGAAAATGGTCTAAAACTGAGTGTGATGACTGCACAACTAAGTGATGATACTGTGAGATACTGATTGTATACTTTGGATGGAATATCTATTAAGTGATTAGCTCAATAAAACTACAAATAAAAGAGCAAAGAATAACATGAGAAAAATAGACTGGAGATATTAAAAATATGGGCAAAAGACTGCGATAGTCATTTCTCCAAGGATGATATACAAATGGCCACTACATACATGTAAAGAGGCTAGCCATCATTAGCCATTAGGTAAGTGCATATCAAAATCATAAGGCAATACCATTTCATACCCACTAGAATGGTTACTATTTAATAAAAGGAAAATAAGCTTTGGAGAAGATGTGGAGAAACAGGGACACTCATTCATTGACGGTGAGAATGGAAAACGGTGCAGCTGCTGTGGAACACAGTTTGGCGGTTCCTGAGAAATAAAGTGTAATTACCATAAGACTCAGCAATCACATCTCTAGGTATATACGCAAAAGAATTGAACCAAGGGCCTCAAACAGATGTTTTTTCATAGCCACGTTATTCACAATTGCCAAAAGATGGAAGCAACCCAACTGCCCATCAACAGATGAATGGAAAAATTATGTGTGATATGCACACACAACGGAATATTGTTTAGCCCTAAAAGGGAATGTTAAGATACATGCTACAATATGAATGAACCTTGAAGACATCATGAAATAAGCCAGACACAAAGGGATAAATATTGTACTGTCTCATTTATATGAAATAATTAGAATATGTAAATTCACAGAGTCAGAAACTTGCATACAGGTTATCAGAGGCTGGAATGGGCGTAAGTAATGAGGACTTAATGCTTAATTTGTCACACAACTTGTGTCTGGGGTGATGGAAAAGTTCTGGTAATAGATTATGGTAAAGATAACACAACATCCTGCAAGTAACTAACACCACTGAATTGAATATTTGACAGTGTTTAAAATTGGAAATAAAGGTTGCATATATGTCACCAGAATAAAAATATTTAAAAAACAGAACTATACAATACAAAAAGTGAACCCTTACATAAACTATGGACTATATTTAATAGCACAATTATAATAATAGTGTGTCATTAACTGAAACGAAGGTACACACTAATGCAAAATGTTAGTAACTTGGAAACTCCATTTGTGAAGAGGGTATATGAAAACTCTGTACTTTCTGCAAACCTACACTTCTCTTATTTAAAAAAGAGACAAAATTTAAAGGGAAAGAGATTTTTTAAAACTGCATTTCATACAAGTAACAAATGTTTGCCGATCCAAACTAACCCCAGAGGGAAGTCTGATTTAGAAAAAGCTGACTTAGTTAGCAAAACAACTAATTTACCCAGTACATCTCTCCACCATCAGGCAATTTGCCTGACAGCGTTTGTGAAATTTCCAACCAACCTAAGCTGAATCCTTGCCCTGTTCTCTTCTTTCTTTAAATGTGCCCCTTCGCGTTTCTATACATATCCCTATGCCTTTTTCATACTTTCTCTTTATGGATGGGCTTCTAAGTAATTATTAACCATTACTATTTATTAATACTGTGTTCCTTACAGAGCAGAGGTTTAACCTAAGTTCTTATTGTTTTGGAGGGAGAACAGCTGCTTAAGATGTGCAAAATATGAGCTCACCTCAACACTCTCATCGGCACTTCCCAGAAGGTCCTAAATCTTGGATCAAGCTATGTATTATGTTCTGGGAATATTATAATATGAATGGGGATATCTTGGTGTCTTTAAGAGCCTGACCCGACTACCTTAACAGAATGCACTGAGCCAGGCATAAAACGAATGCCGAGTTTGCTTATGCAACACCAGTACGGACATTTTGCTCTACTTGTATTTTACTGTCTACTGCCTTGCCTGCTTTGATTCTCACTCTTTCTCTTGCTTTGATTCTCACCTCCAGAGACAGGTGAACAGGAAACAACCTCCCATTTAACACAGCTTCCCACATCTGCATTTGCTTTCAAAGGCAGGCCCAAAGTGCAGGTGAGTGGGCCACAATGAGAAATTCAACCCAATGGCTTTGCTTTGCAAGGACAATCTCAGAAACTGGAATAACCAAAATCCCAGCTCCCAGAAATGAGATAGGCTGAGTTAAAAATAAATAAATAAAATGGGTGGGGTCCACACTGGCTCAGCAGGCACAGTTCTCGCCTGCCATGCCAGAGACCCAAGTTCGATTCCCAGTGCCTGCTCAAGCAAAAAAAAAAAAAATTAAAATATAAATAAATAAATAAAATGGACATGTTCTATCCACAGAGTGAAACAAGCTGCATTATTCCATTTCTAAGGAAGCTGCTCTCCTCTCAAGGAAATGCCTATTTGATGAATAACTAAACATGGGAAATCGCTGTTATCCTCAAGGCACAGATCAAACTGAAACTTAACAGCCGATCTAAAGGAAATTGTATTTCTCATGTAATATCTCACAGCTCACAACTTCTAATAACTCAGGAGGGATTTACATTTGATCCTTCCAAGCTATGGCCCAAATATGAAGCTTATTTTGGTCCCAGTTACACTTAGCTCCTGGTCACATATGGTACAACTGATGGCTCCTAATGGCCCATGTGGAGTTCTCCCTAAGTCCACAGAATTAGCAAGCTCTATCATGGAATTAGGTGATTGCTCATTAGCAAATGCACCTGCAACCTGAGGGAAATTAATTTTCCATTCTGACCTGCGAGTTCCAATCAACGTTAGCTTTAATCCAATGCTCTGAGTCACAGTTTGTGTTTTATTTAAACTACCTGCCTGAGCCAGAAGTGAGATGTGGCCCAAGTGTGACAGCCCAGAGGACAGGTCCAGTATGCCAAGGCCACTGAACTCAACTGGAGGAAATGAGCATCAAATGGGGGAGGGAAACCTCATTAATGGAGAGTAGTCCATTAATGAGATGGAGAAAGAAAAGACTGCACTTTTATGGTATAAAAGTCATAACATCTGTGGAAGCTTTACATATATGCAATTGATTTCACCACAAATAACAGTTTCACAAGACAGGAGCAGCAGATGGCAGGCACATCATCATCAGTTTGCAGACACAATGCTTGAAGGAAGTGCTGAGGTTCTGATCCTTTCCTTCTGCCTATTTCACCTTCCTGCAAATGGTAATGAAGTGTGTGTTGAGGGCAGGGGGTGGAAATAGCTATACAGTAGCTCACTCTGGAAAATGCCTTGAAATAGAATTAACAAGATTGATGTGCAGGCAGACAGGTAATAACTTTAAAAGTGCAATAAATCTTGGAAGATCTATAACATTTTTAGCAAAATATGGGAAGGTGGGCAGCACTCAAAATGAAACGGTGGTAATTACACCCAGAGGAAGTCCCTAATGAACCTGAAAACAAAAGTTCTGAAGAAAGAGAAAAAAAAGAAGATAAATTCAAGGTACTGTTTACGTAACCTTAGGGGATTTGAACACTAAGAACTTACAGTGCCTGAAACATAGTGAGGAAATGAGATGGAGCGGTGACTGAGCGTTAAGAAACAGAGTTTTTGGCAGAAGGTCAAAGAGAATGAACGGATGTGGTGGGGGCCAGAGGAAGAGGGAGGAAGAGCGGGGTGGGCACAGCTTTCATGTTAAAAGAAATTTAGAAAAATAAAAGCTTTGGAGCTGAAGAAAACACACAGAGGGGAGGAGGGCTCTTTTAACTGGGTGGTAAAGAAAGGCTGCTTTATTCAACAGGTTGAGCAGGCCCTGGGACTGCCATGGGCTTAACATGCACAGATCTCATCAGGGCTGCCTACAGCCCATCCAAACGCCTGCAGCCCAGCCCATGAGGCTAACAGTTTTGAAGTAATGTTTCTTTTTTAACCACCTGGGACCACTCTGCTGAGCTGGATATGAGTCTACAGGGGAAAATGCCAGGGAACTAAGAACATGGTGGTTTAGGTGACTGGGCATTTATGCCTCCATATTTTTTAAATACCCAAAGTGTACTAGACGACAGACAGGCCAGACCCTGGAGACACACATGTGAGTAAAACTGAGATGATTCTCGCCCTCACAGAATGTAGAGTCAAACCAAATCGGACAGAAGGGGGTAACTGGGGAGCCACGATTTTTATTATTGAAGAATTTTAACAACAATTATTTAGACTTGTACATCTTCACAATGGGTCTCTTCCTGCTTCATGCCTGCCTGGGCATCCTGCACAGATCTGAGCCTCATGGTGGCTATTCTGGGCCACTGCCTCCTCTCCTCCTCAGGGAGCCCTTCCCCATCCAAAGGAGCTAATTCATTCATTCAACAAATATTTATTGCACATCATCTACAAACCAGGCACTATGCTAGGTTCTTTCAAATACATTATCACATTTGACAGATTATGACACCTCTCTTGATAATTAAAAACCAAACCATCCATATCTGTGTGACACCTGAGACTAGGAGCAAGAGTTCTGCAGCTAGGGAAGTCAGCATCACCCCATACAACAACAGCTAAACTAAAAAGAGCATCAGACTTCAATTAGAGATCATGAATGAAGGTGATCTGGTTAGGACTAAGGTACATCAGAATACAGGGAAAAGGATGGATATTGACTATATTTTAAAACTTCAACTACTGTGTGAGACCAAAGGAAGAGATGTTCACTTGGTGCACAATTTATTCTGTAACACATTATCTAATTTAACTTGTATGTTCAGTTTATTCAAACACCATAATTACACGGAAGTGTGAATAGGGAGTGAGATCCTTGTTGGTTTGTACAAGTTAGTGTGATGCCCCTAATACATTCCAGAATAATATGGGCAGAAAATAAAAAATATATATATTTGCAAAGAGGGTGAGATGATTCTCGCCCTCACAGAATGGAGAGTCAAACCAAATGAGACAGAAGGGGGTACCTAGGGAGCTGGGGGAAAAGGTGGAAATATTAAACTTCTCCACCTGGTAAACACCTGATAGTCCTGCAAGCACTGGGGACTACCAATTTAATAGGCCAAGCCCTAGATCTTGGGGCTCACCCTTATAAAACTTATTCCGGCAAAGGAGAAGCTAAGACTAATTACTATTATGCCTAAGAGTTACCCCCAGAAAATCTCTTTTGTTGCTCAGATATGGCCTCTTTCTCTAAGCCAACTCTGCAGGTAAACTCACTGCCCTCCCCACCAGGCGGGACATGATTCTCAGGGATGTAAACCTCCCTGGCAATGGGGGACCTGACTCCTGGGGGTGAGCCTAGCCCTGGCATTGTGGGATTGAGAAAGTCTACTTGACCAAAAGGGGGAAGAGAAATGAAACAAAATAAAGCTTCAGTGGCTGAAAAGATTTCAAATAGAGTTAAAAGGTCATTCTGGAGGTTATTCTGATACCTTATATAGATATCTCTTTTCAGTTTTTGGTGTATTAGAGCAGCTAGAGGGAACTGCCTGAAAGTGTTAAACTGTAATACAGTAGCCATGATTCCTGAAGATGTCTTTATAACTATATAGCTTTCATGGTGTGAAGTTGTGATTGTGAAAACCTTGTGACTGACACTTCCTTTATCCAGAATATGGACAGACAAGTAAGAAAATAAAGACAAAAATTTTAAAAATTTAATAAATAACAGGGGGGATGGGGGGGATGGGATGTTTTGGGTGTTCTTTTTTATTTTTATTTTTATTGTTTTTGGAATAATGAAAGTGTTCAAAAATCAATTGTGATGAATATACTACCATATGATAATATTATAAACTAATGATTGTATACTTTAGATGATTACATGGTATGTGGCTATATCTCAATAAAACTGCATACAATGAAAAAAAAAACCTTCCAATGTCATTAAAAGATCTTCTTCATTACATGAAATCCACTTAAACTGGAGTTTGAGAAATTTTAAGTAGTGACCATAATTTGATTATAGAGTAGATGGTAAGGCCTTCTGGGAAAGAATGGCTTAAGCAAAAGCTCTAAAATTTGTGGTATGCTTAGGAGACAGCCTTGAACCAGCTTACTACACAGAAGTGGTTTCAGACAAAGGTTGGAAATCCAGGCTGAGGATCAACTTCATAAACTCTTGAGTCCAGGCTGATGTGAAATTTTATTTGTGTAGGCAGGATATCCCAAAGTGGTAGCATAGGTCTTTTTGAAAAGATGTCAAGGGGGGCAGTAAATTTAAAACACGCCCCACCAATACCACACAAATGGGTATTCAATGAATTACTGAATGAATGAATGGATACAGAAATATAATTGCTAGTACTTTTTTTTTTTTTTTTTGGCATGGGCAGACCGGGAATCGATCCCGGGTATCGATCCCGGGTCTCCAGCATGGCAGGCGAGCACTCTGCCACTGAGCCACCGTGGCCTGCCCAGTTAGTTCCTCTTTAATAGGAATAGCCCTATCTGTTAGCTGCCCATTAAGACCAGTGGCTATGATGTCACTGCTCCAGGGTGTCTCAAATTCATTTGAGAGAACACAGCCTTTCAGTTTATAATGATTAAACTCAACATGCTAATACCAGTGGGGACAAGGAAATAGATTCAACACTGGTGATAGTGAACAGGCTGCATCAGCACCTTCAGTGGAGAAATAAGAGGACAAGACAAGGACCAAACAAAATATAGGGAGTTTAAGGTACGTGAACTCTAAAGTGTCTGTTTCACAGACTCTCCTTGGATGGCTCCTGCTATTTAGATATACAGGGATAACTTGCTCTGGAATCTCATCTTTTAATTATTTGAGAGGTCCAGTTTTTCACTTGGCAAAGGAGGATCACACACTCTACTGCCTTCTACCCAGCAGTAGGAGACAGTTTACTTAAATAACCTTTCAGGAAAAGAGCTACATAAATATGAAATTGCAACAGTGTTAGTCACAAACACATGTTTTTCCCACCTGTAGGTAAAGGCTTCTACCATGTCCTTCTCACTCTAAGTTTCAACCATTTACCTACTGTTGCTCCACCCATGCCCTCATTGTCCCTCTGCTGAATGCTTTACTCATTTTATAAAGCAAGAACAAGAGTAAAAAGCCTGGAGGACTGGAGAGGGGGAGGTGACAGCTGAATAATGCAGGAGTCCCCAGCACCTGCCACTGGAGTTGGTGGAAGGAGGGTAGACAAAGGCCTGCATGGGACTCAGCATAAGGGCGAAAAGGAAAGCCGTCTCACTAACAGTACTAACAATAATCTTGTCTTACATCGTATTTTTTTTTGGAAGGAGAACGAGGTGAAGTCTAAATAAATAAGACAATCATAACCAAAGTAATGATGTGATAAACAAATGACTTCACATATTTATTCTCTGTGGACCTTCACAACATGCCCAGGAGCCACACATAGAGCTCAAGAACCCTGAGGGCACTGTCAGTCACTCCTCCGATGTCTGTGGACTATAAGGTTTAGAGACCTGCTTTAAGTAAGGTCAACTAGGATCAAAATGCTAGAAGACAGTAGAGGAAAATGGAAAGGAGGCTCAGGAATATCCAATGTTAATTCAAAGATACGCCCACTCCATCCCCACACCACCCCAGTACAGCAGGCTGGCCACATTAAGTCGCTGGTCACTGAGCATGGAAGAGTGAAGTGTGGAGACACAACACCTACATGGGGAAAGGGGTGCCGGGTGGAGAGGGCATCTGGTCGGTACAGGGCTGGAAGTGGCAAGCAGAACTCTGTAGAGTTAAGGTGAAAAGCTATCTAGGGCAGCTCAACAATGACTTCACACTTTATATCAGCCATGAGGCTCAGGCATCAACTATAATTTTTAAATGAAAATTCAAAAATAAATTTAAAATGTCACCAGGAAAGCCCCTTGAACGCGAACTTTTCGTTTTTCCTTACATCAGCAGAACACATCATTTTAAGCTGCCAAGAAGAGAGTCCAGAGCTCCATTTTACAAGGGGGAGGGTGCGGGGAGGCGTGTGAGTGGCAGTTCTAGAAGACAAGGGGCAGGTAGGATAGGTAGAGAAATGGAGACTGGGGAGAAAAAGGCAGTGAGTGTCAGGAGAGATGAAAAGTGAATGGGGTAGGACCAGCCTCACCTCTCTTGGCCTTCTTCTGAGGCATGGGGCCCCACCTCACCCTAGGTCTTGTTCCTGGCCAGCTGGTGGCATATCCTCAAGCCTCTGTCCCAAGTCCTGTCTCTAATTTTCCAAAGTAATAACATTTTCCCAGCACTGTTCATCCTAGACACTTATCTACATCAATTTCCCTAAGAACCCTGTGAGTTTTATAAGAGGGGAAATTGAAACTCAGGAAAGTTAAGTGACTTGCCCAAGGTCACAAAATGAGAAAGTAGATGAATCAGACTTAGAGCCCCTATTTTTCTGACTTGGGTCTCCAAGGGCTTCCTCTGTTTCATGCTGCTTTCAAAGGAGGAAAAGCGCTTTTGTCTTCAAAGTTCAATCTTTCCTGTTGGCTTCAATAGCTCTTCCACTGGAGCCCCTGCAAAGAAGCAGGACATCTGAATTTAGGTACAAGTTCAGTAGTGCCCACGAAGGTGAGCTGGTCCAGCAGCCGAAGCCCACCCTACGCCCCAGGTAAAATATATTTTAAAAGTTCTTGATGCCCCACACCACAGAGTGATAAAATATGGTGTATTAAGTGAATGGAATGTTATAAATTATGCAACCATTTAAACTGGCAAATATACAGAAACACAGAAAACTATCCAAAACTAATGTTGGTGGAAAATTACAACTACAGAAAGCATACATATGGGCAAAAATGGATGCTGAAAGAAAAATATATGTGGCTTGATATGACTGGGTGATAAAGTCACGGTTCTAGTTAATTTTCTCTTGACATAGGATTATTTTTAATTATTTTTTTAAGCATTTGGCAATTCTAAACCAGCAACTATTGTAAAATATGATAAAGAGGAGTGATTGACCTTTCTTCCTAGCCTAAAGGGAACTGAGTTTTAAATATATAAATAATAAAGTTTGGGCTGCTTTCCCTACTCTTGAATATGTTATTTATCTAAAGGTATATCATCAGTTCCACAGAGCTAGAAGTTCAAAATTGCAAAGTCAATCTGCTCTCTGTTGCTTGGGAGGTAATAAGGGACTAATTATTCAGTAAATACCACGGACATTCTTTTTTTTTTTAAGGCAAAAATTGGCTGTTTTGGGGTTTTTTTTTGAAAATATACTATGCTCTATTCACTGAATTATTTTGAGTTGCATTTCTAGGTGTGATGATGGATTTGTGCTGACTTACTTCATTCTCTCTTCCAGTTCCCTCTTGACTAACACGTATTTGTGAGTCTCCTGGCTGTGAAGTAAGAGAGGTCCATGGCTAGAAAGGATCCTCGGGGCCTTTTTGAGGATGAAAGGGACACCATTAATAATCAGGACGGGAGAGGTAAACTGGAACTGTCCAGCAAACTGGAACACGTAGCTCCAAATGCAAAGCTGGTAATTAGCCACGTGACAAGAACCTCAGCATGAAACCCTCAACTGGTGATTTCCAAATGTTTTTGATAATGTACCTTTCAGAAAATATTTTGAGCTCCCCAAAATATATATACCAATTTATAAAGTATATCTGTACCATTCTGATGTATTGTATGCATTATAAAACACAAAAGTAGATTTTTTAAAAGATAAAAATAGAAATTTAAAATATATGAAGATAAATAATGAATATAAATTGAAGTTTCTTCCCACAATCCAGTGGCTAGGTGCCCCTTAGGCACACACACCTGAGACTGGAGCCCACTGTCCTACTCAGCTGAGCTGACCCTCCTGCTCGCTGCCTGTCATCTGAAGGATACAGAATGAACTAAAACAACCCAGGGTCAACAAGGTGACTTTTGCCAATGGGTTAGGGAAGCTTGTCACCAGCCTCTGCAAACGCCTCCTTCTTGGTGGGCATGCATGAGCATCGGACTCACCTGCACGTCAAGACTGATACATCTGTCTCCAGATTTTATGATAACTATGGTCCGGCAGGAGTGAGAGGGTGAAGGAGTGTGTGCCTCAGTTAGGGCTACTGACAACACAGCCTGTGTGTGTGGCCCATGACCGCATCTTTCTTTTCCTTTTGATTAATTTGGTAACTTGGGCTACATCTCAGACCACTTATTGCTGCTAGGTCTGACATGGGTGTGGTTAATTTTTTAGAGTGAGCTTGCACATGCTTTTGCCCGTCCTTTCTCCTCAGTTTTGGTGGAACTTTCCTCTCTCTGAAACCTGCCCCCAGGTTTCACTCGGAAGGACAGGTTCGCTGTCTCTGGCCTGGGCTTACCAGCACCGTGCTCGCCTTCACACCCAGAGCACAGACCCTTCTCCTGGAGCCTGGATTAGGGAGAAGGAGCAATGAAAAGGACAGATTTCTACAACCTGAAGTAGGTTGGGCTGGTAATTAATAATTCAGTTTTAACTCTGACACTTTCTAATTCTAGAATCTACCTGCAGAGTTTTGAGAGTAGCTATGAAAAGGTTTAAAGAGATTAAGGATTATTTGCAAACTTTCACCAGCTTCTTATAGATTTAAACTGATATTGTTATTTGTAACATACGGTTTATAAATTGCCCCAATTTTAGCTTTTTATTAAATAAGAGTATGAAGGAAGATTTTGAACATTTATGGTAACATTTGTCTTATTTTTTGAAACCGATGATACCATTTTACCCAGAAATAAAAGCAATTGTCACAAAGCACAAGTACTTTAACTTGAAGAAGAGATGAGGACCATTAAATTGAAAATAAGAGAGATTTTTAATAGCAGTACCCACAAACATCAGCAAAGAAGTGGCAGTAACAGCCAGCAGCAAAATATTGTTTTAAATCTCAGTTAGGTCATTTTAATTTGTGAATTATTCTGTAGATAGCTGCTTTCTACAATGAACATGTATTACTTTTGCATTTGGAATAAGAATTCAGGTCTTAATAGTCTCTAGTTCTGTTTTCTAGGAGTTTTTCGGGCACTGAGATTTGGGGACAACAATTCTACAAAACCTCTAAATTCTCAAGGCACCACTGTAATTTAGCACAGCACAGTAACTCATGTTCATAATGGCATTCCTGAGTCATCAAGAAAAGGTAAATTATGTTCCAAATATTCTGTTTAGTAAAACAAAGAAGCATTTGTACATATTACAAAGACTTTAATTTAAAAAATAGTAACATTTATTTTTAAAGTGTTTATACTTCAAGAGGGAACCATCAATGATTTGGAAAATTCACCTTTGTTGAGCACCACAGTCTCCAGGGATGGCTGATAAACGAGGTAGTGGGGTTCACAGTTGGACAGTCTACATAATTTTTATGAGTTATGAATGCAAAAACATTTTTCTCCCCAGAGAATGCTGATGGACAAAGTGGTGTATACATCTGTTTAAAACAGTTGATCATCACAAACAAAAATCACTTAGCAATGGGAGTGGGGAAGGGATGAAACTTGTTCATTAAGTTGTTTAGTTTTGGTAAATAAAAAGTTGCCCTAGAGCTTCACTTTCCCACTGAAAATGTTGATGTTCCTGAGGGGAAACCTCTAACTGCGTCCCCCACCTCACCATGCCCTGTAACTGGTATTCTGCCAATTTTCCTCGTCCTCCTGTGACACCCCAGCACTGCCACCACCAACACCCAAGACTGAAGAGCAGGGGGTGGGAAGCTGTAACATGAGCCCGTGGCTGGAGCGGAATTGTGGCAGGTCCGTCAGGAGCTCCTACGTACTGAGAAACCCATGCCCCTCACACAAACCTGGGGCGAACAAAAGACACCAAGGGCATGCTGGCCTCATAACTTGGAGAGAACTGCAGCTCAGCGCCCTCCATATGCCAGATATAACAAACAAGCCAGGGCAGATGGTTTTGTGGCACATTCTCTAGAAGTCTTTCGAAATATGTAAGTTTCTATGCAGGTCAAAGGGATGTTTGTGTAAGAACCACGCGTCATGGTCAATTGTAAAAACGGTACCCCTACTAGGCTCTAGGGTCCATTTCAACATCCTCGGAGCCACTTATCAACCCTTGGAGGAAGGCGAAAGTCATGTCATTGCAGATTATTTTCTACATTAGAGAGGAAAGATATTCTTTAAAACTACTTTGTTTGGATTTCCAAACATCAACTTGTCTGTTTCTGCAATCTACTTTTTAATAGCCCTTGGGGTAGTGCCCAACAGTGAGTTAAAGGCACCAAAGCCCTTAGCTGGTCTGTTTGCAAACCCTTGTCTTCCTGGGTAATTGATAACTACTGAGATGCTGCCTGAAAGGCCAGTTACCCTACCTATGCCTGCTTTATCTAAACCTCTTTAACATTCTCCTATTGCTTTTCCTTTCACCTATCTTCTCCTCCAAATCCTCAGTCCTTATAAAGATCTGTCTCAAGCCAGAACTCAATCAGCAGGTACAGTCTTTCTTTGGCACCATTTTCCACACGAAGACACTATAATGATAAATGATTTTTGTTATTTGGTAAGCACTAGCCAAATTGCCATAATCCACAAATAGCCCACCAGCAGCCCTCTCATTCCACCTTCCCCAGAATTCACCAGACTTTTCATGCCTCTGTGCAAGAATCTCTATCCCAAGAAAGGTTTCCAGCAGTTCCCATTTTTACTGCTTCACTAAAAAATGTGTTTGAAATGGTTTCTGCTTTCAAAGGCAGGACATACTGCCCATTTGGCTTTTTAGGTGACCTTCTGACATTAGGAGACAATCCTGGGGACATTTTTCCTCTTGCTGGCGTCCATCTACCTTGACAGATATTCAGGGATCTCCAGCCTTGATTTGGAATTTTTGCCACCCATGTTCTCCCCAGGAAGCAATGTGCCTTCTTTGTACCTATATTTTCCCCTTTGTGAAATTATTCTGACTATAGTTTTTTAACAATCACCTTAACTATTAAAACTAACAAAGCTCACTGTTGCAGTTATTATTATAGCCATAGTCATGCTTATTAAAAAAAAACAAAAGAAACCCTACGCTTAGCATGTGCTCAGCCAGGCTCTCACCGCGGTTGTGTTGTTACATCTCGGGTCAGCAATCCCTCATGGTTGGATTACTGTTAAGATTGTTAGGTTTCTTTTTCCCACCTGGATCTAGCCACATTGTTAAACTATAGTATTCTCTTTCTGTCTTTTGTAACAAAGGTCATCTAGTAACTGTATCATTCACATTGGAATCAACAACTCCTAAGGGTTTTTCTTCTTTGCTTTCACTAAAAATAGCCCTAATCCTTTTAAATGGCATTTGACTTCCTCTACTGGAACCCAAATGTAGATAGGTAATTCTTTTGATAGGTAATTCTAACCCTGACCTCCTTTGTTTGATCTCTGCCTGTTTTAAAAACCGGGGGAAGGGTTACCAGAAAGTTCCTGTGGTGGCTTGTCTCTGATATTCCCATGAATGGCCAACCTTTTGACAGCGCTGGCATCTGTCTCTGCTGTTTGCCCTCCCTGTGTTCGCTGCTCACAGCCGTCTTTGTTGATTTTGCAAATGGTGCTTTGTATGTTTCCACATCTTTCTAACATGCCATGCCTCCCTTCAGAATCCCCCTTCCCAGTATTAACAGTGAAAACGTTATGAAAGAAAATGAACAAATCAGAAGAAAAGTAGTGCGAAAACATGCCCAAAGGGTTCCCTGTTCAAACACAGTAGATCTATTGAATAAGCTGCCCCCAAACTTGACCCCACTTTTGTTTTCTTCACCACCTGTTTTCCCCTGTGCTCTCTAATTCTGCATGCTTAGAGCAGGTTACCCTCTGAGCTCTGTTACCACCTGTGCTGATTTAGATGATTTCAGATCCATCAAGAACCACTGGGGCTGAATAAGGATCTAAACTCGGATTCAAGTGAACTAATCCAAATGGTATTTTCCTTTTACTATAATATAGACTGACTAAATTAGATGCATTTAGTTTGTCTGCCAGCTAGTTAGGAGGGAGGTGGATGGACAGAGGGATTATGTTTTTACAAGTCAGTATGAACTGGAATAAAAATTGTATATTGGCGAAAACCAACAAGCCAAAAGTCCAAACCGGAACATCGAATTTCTTTCCCAACTGAGCTAAACTAAGCTGTTATTTGGCTTGAGTCTCACTACAGAAATGGCTTTTCCAAGCTAACCTGGTGATGTGCTCTTTCCCTGAGGAAACAGACAAAAACAGGGGCAGCCTCCCTGGAGAAGCTGCTTCATGCCTTGCTGGGTGTATGGTACAGCCTGACTTAGGACCTTTCTAAGACCAGTTGTGCCAGAAAGTTCAGAGACACTTTACTGAGATCAAGGGTGTAAGCAAATACAACTCCCCAAGCCTTTTTCCTTTGTAACAACACAGCTGCTCTGTGCCATTCAAAATGTAGACACACAACAGCAGAAGCAAATATATATGAGCATGTACCATGAGCACTGAGCTAATGGCTTTATGTGGTAGCTAATTCAAACCTCACACCTGAATTAGGCACTCACCATTCCCAATTTCAGATAGGGAAACTATGGGATGCCATAATTTGCCAAAAGGTGTATAATCAGAAAGTTAAAGAGAAGGAATTTAAACCGGGGGTCCAGCTTCACAGATCACCTTTAACCGATATGCCACATTGCTTCCCCACAATAAATGTTGATTTGATCTGATCTAATCTAGAACATATGCTTCTGGGACAACAATCACATGTTCTAAGTGCATTTTTGGCTAATCTCCCTTTTCCATTTACCCAACAGATGTTTACTGAGGACATGCTAAGTGCTAACACAGTTCAAATGCTAGGGACACAATTCATGGTTAGCAAGAGCCTACCATCCTCATAGAGCTTAGTATTTACTGGGAGAGAACTTCAATCAAACAAACAAATGTGTAACTACATCTATAAGTGATGTTGTGCATGCCACAACATGGGAATCTGTCTGGATGTTCTGGAACAGCTTCTCTAAGGACGTAACATCAGAACTGAGCCGCTGCCTAAGGAAAAGTTACAATTAATCATTGAAAGTGGGTGGAGAAGTATAATGCAGACAGAGGGAAGAGAGCATAGCAGGACCCTGCCGTAGGTGGGAGCATACCTAAGGGTAAGGCTAGAGTGGGAGAACAGTGCACAGGGAGGGTGAGCAGAGGGGAGGTATAAATCATGTTGAACTTGAAAGGCAGAGGGAAAAATCTGGTTCCAAGGGCAATAGGTGGCCTCTGAAGGAATTAAATCAGGAGGTTGACTGGGGAGTAGAAGGATGACACAATGCCACTTGTGTTGGAAAAAGATCTCTCTGACTGCAGGATGGGATAGGGATTGGGGAGTGGGTCACAGTTTATGTGGGGAGGCCAATTAGGAGGTAAGAATAGCAGTCCAGGCTGCTATTATGAGGAGGTAAGTGCTTCTGCAGATAGTTTTGCTCCTGATTTGAGGATCTCAAGTCCCGGTCTGTTTGCTAAAGCAAGTTACTTTCTTCCTTTTGAGAGAAGCTCATTCCTTATTATCTCCATAATACAAGTCCCCACCCTGTGCTTATATATGGCAAAATTTCACTTTAAGTCATTACTGATGTGAGATGGCCTCATCCATAATTCTGTCCTTGTGTTGATTCTAATTCTGAGGAAATGGTCTGATTCTAAGAAAATGGCTAATAATGCAAAAGCTATTTTCTAAGCAACAAGCATCATTGCCTTCACTGAACTCATGAGGTGTCTGTGAGATGGTGGGAGTCAGAGATGTATCTCCGTATCATTTGAACTAGACTTCCCCCCATCTCCACAGCCCTTATTTTGAAGTGTTCCTATCACTTTCATAAAAATTCCAGTGTGAATATTTTAAGGGAAACAATGAGACAAAACACCCTAATGTGAATTTCCAAGCTTAGTACTAATAAAGGGTGAATTTAAATTGGTGTCTTGACCTCCTCCCAGCCTAAATGTGTATCTGCTCTGACAAAGTTATTAATGCGGGTGTGGGTTTGTTTGCCTAACCACACAGCTGGGCTGAATGCATCATGCATTCCAAGGGTTAATGCGTCCACTACAGTTGACATGATAATATCCTAATATCCATGATTTCACAAGCCATTCCTATCTAATAACAAATAAAACTACCACGATAAAAGGGATGGAAAAAGGAGCAGCTCAAAACAAAAAATGCTCAAAACAAACTGGGAATGTTAACATTTCAATGGTCTCCCTTCATATGAAACAAGACATTCTTTAAATCTGCCCAAGAATTGCTGAGGAGAGAGGCAGGAAGTCCATGAGTCCAAGGTTAGTCAACAGCAGGACAAGGACCCAACTGTCACTTGCCTAGGATTTCCAAGGTCTCTGGCTGCTTCCACTGCCTGCTCTCTCTTACTATCTCAGAAGCTGATGGAAGGGACAAGGCCTGCCAAGATGCCAAACCATGGTTCCATGGTGCCTTGGGATTATATCAGAGGGTTAAATGGCCCTGTTGTCTCCAAAGCCTTAGAAAAATAGTGACCCATACTGGGTATGAATGACGAAACATAACATTTACAGGGGCTGAATTCTGATAGTTTGTTGTAGTCTCTGACAGCCAGGGTTTCCACTGGGTGTGAATCAACAGGAAGACCCTTTCTGTTCTGGTAAGAGAAAGATCGAGAAAATATGGTCAAGATAGACATATGTTGCGGAAACCAAGTACCTTTCTTACGGTGATGAATTTGTTTTAACTTTTTTAATTAGAAACTTATAGGATAGTCACAAAAGTTAATATGAGCCCCATATAGAGAACTCCAACACACCCCCATCTGCCCAGATACCGAGACCCACAAAGTTTAACATTTTTCAACTTTTGCCATATCATTCTATCATCTATTATCAATGTATCTATTTCCTGAACATTTGAAAGTAGGTTGCATACATCACACTCCTTGAACATGTAATTCTTCCATGTACATTTCTCAGGAACAAGGATACTCGCTTAGGTAATCACTTTAAGTGCAATTATCAAGTTCAAGAAATTTAACATTGATATACAGGTCACTCTTATGCAGGCTTCAGTTACACATTGCTACATATCATAACTTGCCAAATCCCAACCAAAACTATTATATAATACTTAGGGCATTATATAAGATTCTACAAAGATGTTGTAACTTTCTGTAACTTTCCAGAAACCTACAACCTCCAGATAGGTCCCTGGACCAGATAAGTCCTGAAATGCAGAGGTGCCAGCCTTTCCAGAACATCAACTAGTTCCATCCCCCATCCCATATTATCGATAGCCCCTTCCAACATGAAAAAGTTAGAATGGCCATAGCCCAAATACCTCTAAAGAATGGGAGAAAGATCAAAGGAGATAGTGGAGTTATTCAGAGAAGGTAGGGTTTAACAAATAAGTGTAACTGCTGAACCATTATACTGATATTTCTTTTAGTCTCTAGTACTTTAGAGCATCCAGAAGTAAAAAAACCTAAAATTATGGAATTGTAACCCACACCAAACTCTGAAATCTGTTCTATTACTAATTGCTGCAATGTTTTATGAAATTAATTGCTTTTTTGTATGTTATTTTTCACAAAAAAAGGAAAAAGAGGGAAGGAGGAGTATAACTGAGAAGATTTAAATTTCACAATTTAAAAAAATGTTAAAAAAAAAAAAAGAACCCATTGGCTTGAAATAATGATTCATTCCCAGTCACAAATGTCCAGGTTGTCTGGGAATCCACTGGTTTGTGGTCAACTGATTAGCTGGACTTGGCTCTAAGCAGTAGGCTGAGTTCAGCTCTGCTGTACATGTCTCTCATCCTCCCTGGACCAGTTGGCTATCCAAGACATGTTCTCATGAACGATGGCAAAAGCTTCAGAGTACAAGTGCAAATATGCAACATATCTTAAGGCTTAGACTTGAGATTGACACACTGTCACTTCTAACCATACACCACTGGCCAAAGAAAGTCACGTGACCAAACTTAAAGGGTGAGAAAGTCTAACCCACCCCTCAGTGGGAGAACTTTAAAATCCCAGAGGAAAGGGAGATATTAAAAACTGAAAACAATAATGACACCTGCAAAGAAAACAACAACAGTTAACAATAATGCGAATGCTTTCCCCACAACAAATCTCCCAGTTAGGTTCTATTGCTATCCCCATTCCGTAGATAAGGAAACAAAGGTGCAAAGAGATTAAGTAACCTGTTCAAGTTTGCATAACATACTTTGTTGGGGCTGGGATTCAGAACTGTATAGTCTGGTGCTACATCTTGCACTCTTAACACCTATGTTGTACAAACATGCTGTAGCAAAATGTCTGCAAGAGTGGGGTGGAGGAGGGGCTCTTACAGGTTCTGGAGGGTTCTGAGAACTGGAACTTGTCAGAGGAATAAAAGTTACTTCTTTTTTGCTCAAGGTCACCAGTGAGACACTGGCTGTCCTGAGAACAGAAATTGGCTCAGAAACACAGCTCTGTCTGTTTTTTAACATTACCTAGATATCTGTTAGGCAAAGATTTTGTTTTTCCTCTTTTTAATGCATATAGACTATAGGTACTGAGGAATGAGGCCCAAACTATTAGGGAGAAAGAATCCAAACCACACTGCCCTGCTCTGGGAGCTTATGCCCAG
Source organism: Myrmecophaga tridactyla (assembly GCA_004026745.1). NCBI lineage: Eukaryota > Metazoa > Chordata > Mammalia > Pilosa > Myrmecophagidae > Myrmecophaga > Myrmecophaga tridactyla. The sequence goes on along the minus strand of PVIY010014337.1, from coordinate 24,760 downwards.
AACATATTAAGATCAGGTTTTTGAAATTGAGGTATTCGTGGTCTTCAATATAACATGAGTTTCTCACCTTATTTCCACTCAAAACTCTTGTTATCTCTCAATTTACATTTTTCTCAAGTGATGGCTACTTGGGCAGACACTTTGAAAAGAAAGACTATATTTTCATAGCGTAGGAGATCTTTATTGTTGGGTGGGCAAGAATCTGGTTGATTCCGATGGCTTCTTAAAAAATATAAATGTCCTACAGGGCTGAAAGGCTTGACTGTCCATTAAACATGCACATCACATTTCATGGAATGCTTGTGGCATTACATGGTAAGCTCAGAACTGGAATATTTCCATGTTGTTCAAGAGGAGGAGTAAATAACTGCAACTTACTTTTGAACTTCAACTGGTAACAAGTAGGAAATGGGAGCAGGCATACATCACTAAGAATGGGGAGCGATTACCCTGTACTTTTTAACAAAAAAAAAAAACGTGTTTAAAAAGACTTCTGTATATGTCTTTTAGGATTGCTTACAACTAGATCGCTACATAGCACACACCCTTCTCTTTCTCTAATGATGTGTTTATATATTATTAAATCATCTGTAATGCAAGTGGCCTGTTAGTTCCCATAACTTTCCATGGTGGCCAGGTGTGCATTTAAAGTGAAACATCAATTTTATCTGGAATTAAAGTGCTTCCTATGCTTCAGGTATCAATGTATTTTTGTAAAATCTGCTATGAACTTGATCTCACTTTTTTAAACTATTAATTTGATGACTATAAGACATCTCTGCAGAGGTTAGTCCCCTTGATGATTGCAAATGGAGAAGGAAACAGCTGTCCTTACAGAGTTGTTTGCCAAAATGAGGAGCTAAACATTAATGGCACTAGAGGTAGAGAAATTATGTGAATATGTCAGTAGACTGAGAAAATGTTGTCAAGGATGGACCCCCTTGGACGGAATTATGCACACTGGGCCTAAAAATTGTAAGCAGATACAGCCAAATCCAAGCCTAAAAGACTAAAAATTAACCCTTTTTTACACCTATTGTAAGCATGGAGTTTCTCTCAATTAAGGCTTTCTCTAAAATGCCCTGGCAGTTAATAGAGAGTTTTTTCTCCTAAGTATATAAAGTACCTCTCTTCTGAATCAAGTTTTTAAAAGCATTTGGAAAAGAGGAGATGACTGCCTCATGCATATTAGTGGGCAGAAAAGCAATCAAAGAACACATCTCTTAATATTGGGTTAAGAGAGATGCCTTTTAAAGCTAAGTCAGTGCCACACACAAATTATGTCTGTGAATTTCCTGTGAATGAAGACCCAAATAATTCCAACAAAAGGTGCATGGCACTTAATAGATACCTTTACCCTCTCACAGACGTGGCCAAAATGGACAGAAAAGGGATTTTCCAAAAGGTATAAACCCAAGAGGACAAAGCGAATAGAAGATTAGACAAGAGTAACAAAATGTGGAAACCATAAAACTATAAAGCAGGTGGACACGTGGTAAGTCACTTAGCAGACCCCCAAAAGCTGAATCCTAACTTAATGGTGGGAAAAGCCAAGAAGCAGCCTGATCTGTATTGCAGAACTTCCAAATGATTGAGAAAATGGCAACTCCAGGTAACTGTGAAATGGGGGTAATGGGGGGCTAAAAACGGAGTTTTTTCATGTGATTTTTTTATTGCATGGTACGTTGTTTTTTGTTTTTGTTTTTTTAATTGTGTGCTGTGTTTGAGAGACAGCTGAAGAAGCAGTTAAATCCCCTGGTTCTCTCCCTCATTCCCAGCACCTGAATCACCCCTCTCCAGAGTGGAGTGGCAAAACACTCAGGTCTATTCTCGAGACTCTCCAGACTGAGGGATGCCAGGCTCAGTGGAGGGAAAGGGTACTGTAAAGAAACAAGGGGACTGCAGAGACCTCTGGCCTCTTCTCTCCCATCAGCCCTTAGAATCTTAGCAGTCAAGTTGTACCATCCCTATAGTAGACTGAGTGACCCTTCTTGTGTCAAACTGACCAGCCCACAAGGAAAATCCTAAGAACACTGATGAAGAAATGACTCTGTATCACCATAAAGTAAAGCACGCACTTGGCAATTGTTACACTTTCCTACCAGATTTTTTTTCCAAACGTAAAATAGATATATTTTATTTACCTGTAAAATGTAAAAACCAACTAGTCAAACTACCACATTTCCTTGATGCAAAACCAAAACATCTATCTACAAAAAAAAAGTAATAAATAAATTAAAGGAAGTAAAGCAAAGAAGGGGTAGAGGGAATCAATGAAGCACGGTCATGAAAGCTTAACCCTTTTCATATGAACAATTCAGCGAAGCCTCTCAAATTCCATAAAATGAGTACTACAGCATACATCTTTATACTCTTACTTCCTATTCTTGAGGCTATATCTTAAAGACATCCAAACTACTATATTCTAGTTATCTATAGTCAGACATCTCATCTTTGATGTTGTCCAGAACAGCCAAGGTAATGTGTACTGTTACTGAGTTTTTGAAACCTCTGATTAGATTCATAACACAGCTACATGCATCTCCCAATTACCCAATAAAGACCAGGTAAAGTCAGATACATGGCTCTCAAGACAATTCTGGAAGGAAGGATATAATGCAGTCTGTGCCCAGATTGAGACTGTATCGTATCTCCATCTTCACACTTATCTTCACACATCTTCAGGTTGGGCATTCATGGAGTAATCTGGGGATAAATCCATGCTGTGTGGGGTACCAAAATATTTAACAGTTTGCTGTATTACGTTGTGTCTTTCCCCAACACTTCCCAAGGTGGCCTCCAAATCACTGGTGGGACAATTTTACTGGACTTGGACCTGGGGCTGCTGGGATTCCTATCCACTGTTCTGGAACTCATTGTTCCAGGCTGGGTTATTATTCCAGGCTCACGCGTACCACATCTGGCTGCTCCAGGAATGGTTGCTCCAAGTCGGGCTGTTCCAAGTCTGGTGGCTCCACATCAGAAGGTTTCCAGAAGTGTCCGCCAAGTACCCCTGGGGATAGGAAGAGTAGAGTCCCAGGTATTCTCTGGGTGCTGAGCCCTTCTGTCACATTGCTGCCATTCTTTGACAAGTTGGTGTTTTTCTGCCACCTTCCACATTTCATTCTCTGGTTCTGAAACCAGGTCTTAACCTATTTGTAGCTGAGGTTCAGAATGCTGGAAAGTTCTTGCATCTGCTGCAGGCTGAGGTATTCTGTCTTTGAAATCTATCACTGAGAATACACAGCTGGGTCTGAGAGAACATGGCTCTAATCTTCTGTTTCTTGACCCGGCCTTCATTTTCCTTCATCCCTGTGCTCTTCTATACAGAAGCAGGTAGTATAAGTTTGAGACTGGTGGAAGAGCCAGGGCTATCGTGAATAAGCAGATCCACAGAGGAAGGAAGAGGAGAGACTGTCTCTGACTGGTGCACCTCAGCAGATGACATTTGCAAGGATGCGTAATTTTCTTCAGCCTCATAAATCTCAGGTATTGGTGAAGACTCCCTAGAATCATCTGTTTCGGGGCAAGGCAGGCTTTGAGGAGAAGCTAGATCTACACATGTTGTCGAGGAGAAGAAGGAGAAAAAAATATCAAACACCTAGACTGTGAGAATGGCCAAGGAAGGCTTAAAAGACCATTTTGGTGGAAGATCTTAGAAAAATTTGAAGATCTATAGGGATGAAGGTATTAAAAGCCTGGGACGAAGGGAATCCTGTCACAGTAACAGAAGTCAAAGAGCCCTAACAGATTTTTTATCCTTCCATTCTTAAACATCAGCAGTTAATCAAAGATCACCAAATAACTGAGTCAAGCCTCAAATATGAAATACAGAGGACAAAACACATGAATTGGAAAAAAAAAAAGTAACTTTAAAAGAGTCTAGCATTAATACCCTCAGAAAGATAACAGAAAGTATTGTAACTAAGGAAACAGAATAATACAAACACACACACACCCACAAATGTTTTTAAGGAATTATTAGAGAACAAAGAATATTTGGAAATTAAAAACTCAATACAGATATTTGTACACCAATGCTCATAACCCCATGATTCACACTAGCCAAAAGGTGGAAGCAAACCAAGTGTCCATCAACCGATGAATGGATAAACAAAATGTGGTGTCTACACTCAGTGGCATATTACTAAGTCATGAAAAACGAATGAAGTTCTGAGCACGAACAACATGGGTGAAGTTGCAGACATCATGTGGAATGAAGTAAGCCAGTCACGAAGAGACATATCTTGTATGACGTCACTTATAAGAAATATCTAAAAGAGGCAAACTTCAGAAAAACAGAGAGTAATGTATAGGTTACTAGGAGAGGGGCAGGAAGAGAGAGTTACAGCTTAATGGATGAAGAGTTTCTGTTTGAGGTGAGCAAAAAGTAGGGGTAATCTTTAAGATCTAGTAATAGGAGGTAGCTTCTTAAATTTTATACCTAAAGAAAAAATAGACAAATGGGTACCCCTTAAAAGCAAGAGCTTCTGTGCCTCAAAGGACTTTGTTAAAAAGGTGAAAAGGGAGCCAACTCAATGGGAGAAAATATTTGGAAACCATATATGGAATAAAGGCTTAATATCCTGTGTACATAAAGAAATCATACAGCTCACCAACAAAAAAACAAACAACCCAATTATAAAATAAGCAGAGGAAATGAATAGGCCCTTTTTACAAGAGCAAACATAGATAGCTAAAAAGCACATGAAGAGCTGCTCATCTTCATTGGCTATAAGAGAAATGCAAATTAAGATGACAATGAGATATCACTTACATCAATGAGAATGGCTGCTATTAGACAAACAGGAAACTCTAAATGTCAGACAGGACGCAGAGAAATTGGAACACTTAGTCACTGTTGTTGGGGATGTAAAATGGTTCAGCCACTGTGGAAATCAGTTTGGCGATTCCTCAGAAAACTAAATATTGAGCTGCCCTAATGACCTGGCAATACCAATACTCAGTATATACCCAAAACAGTTTAGGGCAGTGACACAAACAGATATTTGCACACCAATGTTCACAGCAGCACTATTCACAATTGCCAAGAGATAGAAGCAATCCAGATGCCCATCAACAGACAAGTGGATCAACAAAATATTGTATAAACATACGATGGAGTGTTATGCAGCTAGACAAAATGATGTCCCAAAACATATGACAACATGGATGAATCTTGAGGATATAATGCTGAATGAAATAAATCAGACACAAAAGGACAGATACTGTATGATTCCATTATTATGACTCTGATAAAACTGCCAGTGTTTTGGAGCAGCTAGAAGGAAAAATGCGAGTTGAGGACATGGTAACCTATGATAAACTCTGGGAACTGTTCTGTAGCTGCCTGTTGAAGTGTGCTTTGAAAATTTTTGCTTTTTTTCTTTCTTTTCGTTGTATATATGTATATATATATATGTTACATTTTCCAACTGAAAAAAAAAAAGTAGGGGTAATGGCATTGGTGATGACAGCACAATATTATGAATAAAATTACCACTGAATTGTATACTTGAATGTGGTTAAATGGAAAACTCTAAGTTGTATATCTGTTATTACAATAAAACATTTTTTTTAAATGGTACAGCAGAGTACTGCGGAAAGCAATCTTCCCAATAAATGATATAAAGAGGCATCTGGTTATTCATGCAGAATAAAAAAAATGAAACTTGACCCCTATCTCACAAAATATACAAAAATCAATTCAAGTATCAATTGTAGAAATAAATTTGAAATGCAAAAAAAACCCACTTCAGATTAGTTTTGAGGTTAAGCTGAAGAATTTCGCAGTAAGTATGCTGCTAAGCTCGAACTCTGCTTTACAGAATTCCCATCCCTGTAGAGCTGGCCAAAGACATATTCCCAGGAGATGTGGAAGGTGAAAGTAAAGCAGCAGCCACATTCTTTTACACGAGGAAGGTAGGTGCAGGGCATCAGGAGGTGGTGTAGCTTCCATACATTGTCAGTAACCTACTGATTCAAGTCATGCCAGCCAAGCCCACAGAGATTCCAGTCCTGCTGGCTGTCCTCCTTTGGCTCCTTGAGTCCCGGGTAATTTTTAACTTCAGGGAAGCAAGCACATATGCAAGAAAAGAAAAGTAATCATAGAATATCATGGGCCTAAGTAGCGAATAGAAATTACATGCATAATAATGTAAACACTGAATGCTGATCTCATCAAAATTACAGACTGCTGAAGTGGGGAGGATGCAGGGATGGGAAGTGTGGGTGTGTACTGTAGGGGTGGGGTGGGGTGGGTGGTAAATGAGACTTAAATCCTTATTTTCCATAGAGGGAGTCAATAGTTAGTGCCAAACCTGAAGATTCAAGAAGTAACAGTAAAAGAATATTATTGAAAGACACAGAGGTGAATTCCAAAAGAATCAGCCAGAAGAGAAGAAAGTGATTGCCTCAAAGGATCCAAAAATGAGTAAGGGGAGGAGAACAAAGGATTGCTACTTTTATAAGAAGGTTTAAAGGACTAGTTGACTCTGTAAAGCAATAATGTAAATATATATTTTTGAATTTAAGTATCTATGCATAATGTCCAAATGTAGAAGAATTGTTGAATAAATTATAGTACTTCCAAGTTATGAATATGAGGGAGTCATTAAAATTATGTTTTCAAGGAATATATAATAGCACAGGAAATGCTCAAAATATAGAATTAGGTGAAGAGAGAAAAAACGGTCACTTATATTTGTGAACCCAATTATGTGAACCCAATTATGAAACCAAATAATGCAAAGAAAAACAGCTGAAGCAACTGATATCAAGATGTAAACAGTGGCAACTTGGGCAATGAGATTATGAAGTCTGGCTTCCTTTTTATGTTTTTCCATATGGTTGAAATTATCTTTAATAAGCTTATATTGTTCTTATAAGTGGGAGAGAAAAAAGTGCTATTTTTTAATCTCTCATATACAAAAATCCCCCACTGAAATTAAGCAGGCTATCTTTTTACCTAACAAATGCAATAGTATCAGATATAAAAGACAGGTTAATTGTGCATGAAATTTTCTTCCATTTCTCAGCAACTGCTCAACTGTTTTTCAGCACCACAGTCTGACATGGGGGCCAGGGACACCGACTAAGTACCTAGGGCTTTGTCCCAGGCCCTGAGGCCTACATGAATTACAGGCAAAATGGTGTTTTCATTAAAAGACTGAATTTATTTTTTGCAGTGCAATGTATGGTGGGGACAATTTAAAGGCTAATTAAAGTCTGGTTTCTTTCATCTATGTTACCTCCTTACCATTATTCCACAGACATGAACTGCGCATCTACCATGTGCTTAGACAGTGTGCTACACACTCAGTGGGGGCTCAGAGATGGAGCGTCACCTCACGTAGCTTGGTTCTAGCAACAAAAATCCATGACCACATAAGTGACTCTAATACAGAATCTAATTTGGTAAGGGCCATGAGAAAGGTAAAGGAATGGAGAGTATGGGAAATGTTAACTTCTAATACTTTACGATGGAGGATGAAATTTTATTCTGTAAAATACTGTCTTGTTGAGGGGCTGTGCATTCCCTATATGATTTATCATTTCACACACACTCACATACAAGCACAGCGTTTAAGCAAAGAAAAGGAAGCCACTGTGGTATGTTGGGCATATCCTGAAATGGCTGGCTCCTGTCCCTGTCAGTCAAGCTACTGACAAGTTTAGATTCCTTCTCTTAGTTTGTTGATTATGTGAGTGTGCAGCAGCGCTGCGTTTTACCATTTCCAACAGACCAGAGGTCTGACCTTCTTTTTCTAAGACAACATAGAAGAGGTGTTCATTTCTACCCCTACCCAGCCCAGATAAATGTGTGTTTTTAATGCAGCTTTCACTTTCACCCAAATAGTGGGTGAAGGGCCCACACACTTCTGAAGATTAACCTCCTTCTTCCCTATTTCTCCTGATCCCCAGAAAGCCAAATTCCTAAGCTGTTATTACGTGAGAGGGAGTCAGAGGGGAATCCTCTCTGAATGTCTACCAAACAACCCCAGGTAGGCTGCTCTTGGGCCTCGGCAACTTTGTGGGAAGCAGTGTGCCTTTTCTAGACTAGGAAGAAGTTGCAGCAAAAATGGAATGAGCCTGTAAGTAGTCACAGGCCTCACTTCAGAGGTACTACAAGTTATAGATAAACGTCGTTTAGCCAGGGAAAGTGTTTGCAGAAATTAGAGTGCTAAATTAACCAACTTTTTACAGGATTAGTTTAGCATATTCCCTTATTATCTGATCTTATCTGATATAGACAGATCATTAGTTGGTTGGTGGGCCAAAAAAGTCGTTAAAGTGGGGAACCACACAAAAAAATACATACATAACCACTTTAACTTTTACAATGTACATGTCCACTTATTTGCCAATCTTTTGAATCAGAGCCCTTTCCTGAGTATATATTCAACAACTTAAGTACTTAGTGGTCTTCTCTGCAAAAGTCACACATACAATGCATCCAATATGATCTCCAATTTGAGCTTATTTAAAACACAATGAGAACTTAAAGACACTTGAAACAATAAAATGTAGATTCCTCTAAATATTTATAGTTTCTCCCATCCCATTCCCAACAACAGTCTCATTAACATCTAATTCGACAGCCATGCTTTAACCAACTCATTTTCATTAGTTTTTCAAAGTAGTCAAATTAATTTTTATTGTAAAAATATTTTTCACTCATATTTCCACTGTATTCATCACTACAGGTAATATTCACTTATTTTAAATAATTAAAACAGCACGCATAACTACTCAAAAAAGGTTTCTGAAAAATCCAACTAATGCTTGGTAAGCAAACAACTTTCCTGGAGAAGTGGCGCCTGAAAGTAGCTGACCGCTAGAAGTGGTCGGTATACTCTGTGCATCCATCCGTATGTTTTATAGACACTGGTCTGAGTCAGTCAAGTGAAGGCCAGGTAGGCAAGCTTCTGCTCTCAATCATTACCTATGCTAACCACGCTTTGTGTTCTAAGCTTTGTTACTGTCCTAAGGATAGACGTGGCTGGGTCAAAAGCGCATCCATCTCAGACCTCCACCCCCCCCCCCAAGCGGCCATGACCCACCCCTCCTATCTTTTAAGCAGTAAAATGATCCTGTATTTGTTTGGCTCTCAGAAGAGTATCACTTTTTAAAGAATGGCTGAGTGTGTCAGAGAACGTTAGGGCTTACCAAATTCCAACTGGGTCCTCTCCCTGCACACGCCCACCACAACCTCCGCCATAAGCGGAATCACGTGACCTACTGCGGCCCAGTAAAACCAGGCGGAAATAGCGCCCACCACTTCCGGCGGACCTCTCACGTGATGGCGGACCTCTCACGTGATGGCGGACCTCTCACTAGACGGTGGACGCTTGCTCTTCTCCGCTCAGCGGGTCGGGAGCCGCGGGTTAGACCTTCTGAAGCCTGGTGAGTCTGAGCAGCAGGTGGAAGGAGCCTGAGCTCCAGCATGACTGTGAGCAGCGGCACACTGTCCCCACAACCTGAATTGGACAAACAAAAGAGAACAACACAGTTGAGCCTCACTGAAATTTGTGATCGTTTATTACAGTTGTCTTTGAGGAAAATAGAATAATAATGGCAAAAGAGAGACCATGGAGGACTCAGCAAAGGAATTCAATTGGGTGGCCAGGGGGAAGACGTTGCCTTAGGGAATCTCGGTTCCATGAGGTAGAATTAACACTGGTGTAAGAGCTGTCCATGCCCTGTGGAATTTATGGTTGATTTCCAGGACATGAAGTGCATATAAAAAGGCAATTAATGCTAAAGGTCAGTGTGTGTTAAGTACCTAACAAAGGGGAGAGACCTTACGGACCAGACTGTGATGTCTAGGAATGTCAAAATGCAAACTGCTTTGGAAGGCTTGTGGGAGAGAAGATGGCATACCAGGCAAGAGGATGAGGAGATCAAAGACCCCGAGGTGGAATGCTTGCTAAAGTTTGGAGGTCATTTTGGAGAGTATTGCAAAGTAGGCTTGAAGAGGAAAGTCACTAGGGCCAGGCTGCCAAAGGTTTGCATGTCAAGTTAAGGAATTTGGATTTGATCCTTTATGCAACTTGGAGATACATCATAGAAAACTTATGAAAGGGTATGAAATTCTCATTATTTTAAGGAGATTAGTCTGGTAATGGTGGGTAAAATGGATTACAGAGGGAAGGCTTGGTAGAGGAAGATTAATTGATTACTGCAAGGATTCAGGAACTTGGGTTGGAGTGGAGGCCAGGGGTCTGGACAACAGGGCACAGGTGCAGGAGGCGATATGAAAAACAACCAGAATGGGTGAGAGAGCAGACCTGGAGACTGTAGAAGAGGAAGGAGACAAATTACCCGCCTGCTAAGCTCAGCAAACTTGGTTTACAAAGTGATCCCAACAAGCTGCTATTAAAGACCAAGTGTCCTGGGCCTTATTAACAAAATGACTTTTTGTTCATTTACAAGAATGTGCAGATACCCAAATTCTTCTCAGAATGTATGGGATAAGGAAAGCCTATCTCTCATTTACCCTGTGTCCTGAAACCACTCCACATTTCTCAGTGCCTCTCATTGGCCTTGGACTAGTCAGGAGTAGAATGTCTCTGGCTCTCCAGAGAACTTGGGAAATCTAACAGCTCTGCATTGCAATAAGAGGTGGTCATTTCAGGGCAGACAAATCTAGAGCTAAACAAACAACTCTACTGGTACTCCAATATAACATTGTGATTATATCCTGATATCTCTCTTCCAGTGTCCTCTGCTAGATTATATTCTCCCCCCCCCACAAAACTGAGTTTGATTCCATACATGATGCATAGGCTTGTTATAAGTCCTTACTAAAAACAAGAGTATTAAAGGAAGTGGCAGTTAAACTTCCCCACCTGAGGAATTCCTGATATTCTCTCAAGCGTTAGGGACTCCCAGTTTAATAAGCCATGTCCTCGATCTTGAGGCTTGCCCTTATGAACTTATTTCTGCAATGGCAAAGCTAAGCCTACCCATAATTATGCTTAAGAGTCACCCCCAGAGAATCACTTTTTATTGCTCAGATGTGGCCTCTCTCTCTCTCTCTAAGCCAACTCAGCAGGTAAACTCACTGCCCTTTCCCTCAACGTGGGACATGACTCCCAGGAGTGTAAGTCTCCCTAGCAATGTGGGACATGACTTCTAGAGATGAGCCCAACTCTGACATCACAGGATTGAGAATGCCTTCTTGACCAAAAAGGGGAAAAGAAATGAAACAAAATAAAGTTTCAGTGGCTAAGAGATTTCAAATAGAGTCGTGAGGTCATTCTGAGGGTTACTCTTACGCAAGCTTCAGCCAGATATTGCAAATTGCCACAATATGCCAACCCCTAACCAATAGTATTATTCCTGAAATCCCTAAAAAATACCCTGGGCTCAATAAAAATTTTACTTAGTGGGCAGGCAACAGTGACTCAGTAGTAGAGTTCTCACCTGCATGCTGAAGAACCAGATTCAATTCCCGGAGCCTGCCCGTGCAAAAAAAAAAAAAAAAAAAAAAAAAAAAAACAAGAACAAAAAAACAGAGACATTATATGTAAGTTAACTTGCTTTAAAAAAAAAATTTCACTTAGTAAATTTATTCTTTCAGAAACTTAAGGCATCCATCTTGTTCTTATGCCAGATAAACCTGAAACCCAGAGGTTCCAGTCACTTCAAGAACACCAACCAGTGTCATTCCTCTATCCCATAAGGTCAACACCCCTTTCCAGCATGAAGAAGTTAAAATGGTCATTGCCCAGATATTTCTGAAGATTGAGAGAATGATCAAATGAGAGGAAGGAAGTGTGACTGAGAAATTAAGTTTTAATAAATGATTATAACTACTAATTCATTATATGGATGTTTCTTTATACTTTCTAGTGTTTTAGGATAGCCAGAAAGAAATAACTGAAATTGTTGAACTATAATCCAGTAGCCTTGATCTTTGATAACGATTGTATAACTATATAGCTTTATTGTGTGACCATGCAATTGTAAAACTCTTGTGACTGACGCTCCCTTTATCCAGTATAGGTAGATGAGTAATAAAGACATGCATGAAAAAAAAAATAGGTCAGAAATATGGGGGAAAATACCTCTATGTAAACATGAACAGTAGTTATAGTACTACTTTAATAATGTTTCATCAATAGTAACAAATGTAACTACTGTTGAAAAAATAGAGTTACAAAAAAATTGTTATCATCAGTTGTAACAAACTTTCCACGCCAATGCAAATGGTGCTGGTGGGGTGGTATGTGAGAATCCTGCATGATTTTGTGCATGATTGTTCTGTAAACCCACAACTTCTCTAATAAAAAAAAATTTAATTAAAAAATAGGAGGTGGCCACAACCACTTATTCATTCATTCATCCTTTCAACTTTTTGTTGAAGACCTACTGTGTGCCAGGTGTTGTACGAAGCTCAGAGAGACTTGTTTTTGCCTTCAAGCTACTGACTGCTGGTGAAGATAACACACAATGAATGAATGCTTCCCTGGCAGCTGGAAAGTCTTCCATAAAACTTCTTGCAGGAAGTTTTGAAATAGGAGCTTCATAGGTAAGAGGAGGAACCACCGTGCCCAGGCATTAGGTTTAGAATCATGATTAATGCCACATCCCTGAGTTTAGAGGGCCCCCAGCCTGGTGGAGAGTTATGGGGAGTGGAAGAGAAAGGGCTTAATATGAGGTTAGTGAGACGGACCAGGCTGCAGATTATGAAGGGCTTAATGTACTAGCTTCCTGGGTTGCTCAAGCCAATGCCATCAAATGGGTTAGCTTAAACAGTGGGAATTTATTATCTTACAGTTTTGAGGCTAAAAGAAAGTCCAAATCAATGTATCATTAAGGCAATGCTGTCTCCCTGAAGACTGGCATTCTGGGTCTGGCTGCAGGTGATCCTGGCACCCTTAGCTTGTCACTAGGCAAGGCACATGGCTGGATCTCCTGGTCTCTCCCTTCTCTTCTAGATTCAGCTTCTTGCCTTCTGTGGCTTTCTCTCTGTCTGAATTTCATTCTCTTATAAAGGTCTCCAGTGATAGAATTGAGGCCCATCCTGATTGAGGTGGGCCACACCTCAACTGACACAACCTCATCAGAAGGTCCTACCTGGGTTCACACCCACAGGAATGGATTAAATTTAAGAACATGTTTTACTCAGATACGTACAGCTTCAACCCACCATAGTAACTATACCATAGTAACTATATGCAAGACTTGATGCAGAGAGCAGAGGGGAGCCACTGAAGGCCTTAAGCAAGGAAGTGGCATGATCTGGAGTGCATTGTAGAAAGATCTGTACTGCAGGATGGAGGCAAGAAGACCACTTGGGGAGCCAAAATAGTGGTCCACCCAAGAGAGACGTTGAAGTATGAGTCAGAAAGAGTGCGGTGCCCTTTGCTTTAATCTCTAAGAACCCGACATTCTGGGAAGTAAAAACCCAGTTCATGAGGCATGAGACACCCCGGAGTTAGGCAGCTGGCCAAAGGCAGTATTCTAGAGAAAAGCAGACTCAGGGCAGGCAGCCAGATTCTCATCTGGTGGCCTCCTAGGTGGGCTTGATCTCCTAGGAGCATCACCTGGGGATAGGAGCAGAAAGAATCAGGAGCCAGGGAGGATGTAATGCAGCCTCAGGACCCAAGGAGCAGGAAATGGCAGCCACCACCTTCCCTCCCTCGGATGGAAAACTGCTTTTTTGACTGTGCTAAAAGCTTCACCGCAAAGCACAATAAAAATAAGCCCTCTTTCATGGGGACAATAAGGTGAAGAAATCAGGGCCAATTTTGTGCCTGCCTTTTCGATAGGGAACCCAGGAAACTTAAGGGTGAGGCAAGGGCCCCCCCCCCCAGGGTGCTATGGCAATAGTTGCTGTAGTCCCTGGCATGTCCTCTTTTACAGGCTGTGTGGACATGTCCCTCCCTCTTTCAGCCCCTCTCTCTTGCCCACCTCTTCACCACCATCCTTGGCAGAAGTGGAGCCTGTGCAGGACAGCCAGGTGGTTGGCTGTGAACCTCCAGCCCTTTTGAGAATCATGCCTGGACTTGTGTCTTCCTGCATCAACTTTATCACAGAAAGGCCCTCTCCCCGGCCTTGGCTTTCGCCACATAGTGAGGTAGGAGCCTTTTTAGCCAGAGGGTTCGGTTATCTCTGTGATTGTCTCATGGGGCCAAAGACCCTAAATTGGGAGCTGTGTCAGGTGGGTGAATGGTTCCTGGGCTTAGTGTGAATGTTTTTACTTTTATGCTCACAGCACAATCAATTCCTCTATGGATTTTTCCTCCACAAACCACTCATGGAAGAATGAACTTGCTAAGCACATGTGCTGGTAATGAGAGACTCATCAAATCCAAACAGAAAACCAGTAACAGTGAGGGTTCTCCTGATCTGCAATTTGCTTCCTCATTGGGAAAACGATGTTGTTCTTAGAAATTCCGAGCAAACGCAATGCGCAGACCTCCTTTCCTGGGCTTCACGGCAGCACAGGCCAGGCATTCAGAGCTCTGATCAAACGGTCTATCTATATAGGTGAGAGACCGGACTCTGCCACTTATTAGCTGATTGACCTTGGGAAAATTACTCAGCCTCTCTGTACCTCTGTGAAATGGGGATAATAGGTGTGACACCCTGAGAGGGTTCTATAAGGATTATGTGAATTAAGTCGTGCAAAGTATTTAGACTAATGTAAAATAAGTTCTCAAGGATGCCGGCCACTCTTGTCATTATCTCCCTTCCAAGGCCTAATCTCTCTGCGCCTCTTCCAGAAAGCTGTCCCCAGTTCCCAAATGGAAGCAACCTGTCCCACCTCATGCTTTCATATGACTCTGCTTACATCTCTCCTTCGGCTCTTGAAACTTCTACCTTATAGAATATTTTCTCATCTCCTCTTTGCTGTTTACTTTCCTCTCCCTCCTTCCTGGCCCCTGCACTTCTTTCCTGACATTGTACAATTCATGACAGGTTAGGATCTTTCCCTAGACAGACATTCTGGATTCAAAAAATGTCCGAATTCCTTGCCCTGTGGAAACTTTGCTTAGCTTCTGCACTGTAGCTTCATTTTCCCCAGAGTTGCTCCTGTTAGCAGTTTTGATAAAGGAAGCACACAGATTTGTCTAAAACCTCCAGAGTGCCTTTGTGAACAGATAGATATATATTAGACCACGTGTAAGGCAGAGACCTGAGCAGAGGAGCATAAGATGGGACTGAAATTTGTATCTGCAGGGTTAGAAACAGTCCTTTGTAGAACCCAGGGCCACAAAAGAAATCTTCACTTCTTACAAGCCCGAGTCGAGCTCAACTCTTCCACTGAAGGGAAAGTCACAAAGTCAAAGTAACAGCACTTTTCTCCTTGTTCCCCACCAAAGTTTGTCAGAGTAAAATGGGACATATTGTGATTTTTTTTCAATTATTCTGTATTTACCTTCTAGAAAGTCTAAAACACTTAATGACAAGGATTTTGCAAATCTTTGCAAAACAATAAGAACTGCAAAGTATGTAACCCAGTCTACACTTTTTGCCATCAGCCTACCCAAGAATCTCCATGCGTCCCTGCCATATTAAAGAGTGTGACAAGCTTTTGTACTAAAAAGTTAAAAACTAGAGTCTTCCTAGTTAGTTGTGTGGAAAAGTAATTGCCTTGGTAGGTCACTGAAAATGGATTGATTCCTTTAGTTCTGAGCTACCATGTTGGTGGTAAATCCATAAGTCCCTTATTTATAGTCAAAGGTAATTTTATGGAATGAGTTGAGTAGTTTGAAAAGAGATGGTGTAACTTCCCATTACTAGGAATAGTAGCTCACATTCCTTTACATGTGTGCCAAGCTGAAGAATAAGTCCTGTGTGTTTATTATCTCATGTGATCCTTACAACAAGCTTAGGAAGTAATTGCCAGAATTATCCCCATTTTACAGATGAGGAAACTAAGGTATGGGGAGGCTGTCCTGGAAGCACACACGTGTGTTCAGCACCAAGGCCTCTTCAAACAAGTACATTTTTATGCTACTAAAAATTCTCAACTCTGCAGTTAATTTGGACAATGGAACAAATTTGGACAGTAACAAGAAAATAAATGAGGTTATTTCCAGAAACTCACTTCAGAAAAATAAAACGGCCTGAGACTATAAACTTTTGGTTGCTGCTGGAGTAGGAACTCCAAAGCTGGCCTAGGGGATCTGAGGCTGAAGGGGAGCCAGGGCCTTCTACCATCAGTCCACCGGGTGCCATCAGGCTACCTGGGAGCCAGACCCTGTCCAAAGACACTTTATTTTTTTGTTTGGGCATCACAGCCCTATTTGTTGCCAACACTTAAAAATAAGAAATTTTCACTTTTTTTTTAATCCATTTTTTTTAGTATCTCCAGCAGGGGTTGATTCGTGGGTGCCTCCATCTTCACCGAGCTATCTCTACCCATTTATTAAGGATAATAGCATGGGGCTCAAGATTTAGGTTTTAGATATGTCACTGTGCAGCCTGCATTGAAAAGATGCAGAAACTGGAAAGCCATTACAACGCTATTGTAATCCAGATAAGATATCATTAGAGCTTATACTAGGGCCAAGCAGTTGGAATGGAGCGGGGAGATTTGAAAAATATACAGGAAGTAAAATTGGCAAGATTTGGCAGACTCATTAAGGATCATTCCATGATCTCCACCTTAGCTGGCTTCCCCAGCTGAGCTAGGGAATAAGGAAGTGGAGCAGGTTTCAGGGTGCAACAGTGAGTTTGGATTGGACATGTTTAGTTTCCAGCATCCATGAGACAACCTATGAGATGTTTTGTACTCTGTTGGACACAAGAATCAAAGCTCTGAGTTTGAAGTCTGGGCTGAAAATTTAAACTTAGGAGCCACGAGAATAAACGTGGCTGTTAAAACTATGAAACTGGGCAAATGCAGAGGCCAAGGATTGAATCTTCGGAGCTCCACTCTCTAAGGGTTGTCCCTCAGAAACCAGAAATAAGCCATTAGAGAATAACATGCAGAACCAAAGAATGCAAAGGAATTGAGTTTCGCGTAGGAAGTGGTGATCAGTGGTGTCACTCATATAGTAATAACTTCTATAAGATAAAAACTAAAAGACATCTACTGGCTTTAGCAATTGGGAGCTCCCTGGTGACTGGGCAAGAGCAAATTCTGAATGGGCAGAGAGCAACAGCCAAGTTCTGGCATAGTGCAGAGTGTATACAGCCATTGTTAGTGAAATTCAGTTCAATCCTATGAAAGGTAATAACCAGCCATTATTATCCCAATATTCAGATGTGATCATTGAGACTTGTTGAGGACACATGAATTAGCCAGTGTGCACATGTAATGACATTCAAAACACCATCTTAAAATCAGGTCTTCAGAGAGGACCGAGCACCAAATCACTGACAGGCCCAGGTACCAGGAAAATAAACCGCAATCTAGCTAGTTCTCATAAACTGTCCTGGAGACGTATTTCTAGAAAAGCACTGGAAGAGTATTGTGAGCCAGTCTGTCTGTGATTACTTCTTTGAAGCCCAGGAGAAAGCTGTTAATGTTGAAAATGTGCCACCTGTCATGCCAACACCTCACCACCACCTCATCGGTGTGTACTGGGCCAAGCTCTACTTTATTTCTGTCCTACAGACTGAAGTGCCATCTCTCTCTGTAATTGAGTTCTTACATCGAATTGCTGACACTTTTCAGGATTACTCTGGGGGGTGTTCAGAGACTGCAGTTAAGGATAATGTGATCTTAGCATATGAGCTCTTAGAAGAAATGTTAGACAATGGATTTCCACTGGCTACTGAATCTAACATCCTGAAAGAACCGATTAAACCACCAACAATTCTACATTCTGTCATCAACTCTATTACAGGCAGTAGTAATGTTGGGGTCATACTCCCCGCTGGGCAGCCACCCAACATCCCATGGCACCGGGTAGGGGTAAAGTACACACACAACAAAGCCTATTTTGATGTCATTGAAGAAATAGAGGCAATTATAGATAAAGAAGGATCTACAGTCCTTGCAGAAATTCAGGGGGTCATTGATGCTTGCATTAAACTGTCTGGAATGCCTGATCTTTCCCTTTGGTTCGTAGTACTAACATGGGATGTGGGAAAAATGACTCCACAGACACTCCCAAGTCTTAAAGGACTGGTCAATTTACAGTCACGAGCACCCAATCCAGAAGAAAATCCAAGCCTCAAAGTACAGTTCAAAATCCAGCAACCTGCTATTTCAGGCTTGAAAGTAAACTGCTTGTGCATGTATGGGGAGATATTTAAGGTATTTAGAGACATCAAATATGTCACAAAAGTGGGAAAGTTCCAAGTGAGAACATGAGAAGAAGCCAAAATTCCTCAATATCAGTTTGTTTTGGAAGTGTCGATTCAGTTTATTACTACTGGGTACCAAATGGACGGGAATACATATTCTAGTTAAAGCATTTGTCGAGCTACACACCCCTCACAGAGTAGCTTGGTAGTTAAGTTAGAGTTCTTAAGGTGCTTTAAGCTAAGGAAACTTTTCTGTTGACTTAGCTTATTTTGTATCTTTTCACTAAGAAAGATTTTGGAGGTGATTTCCTCTCTAGGGGAAATCTACCTGGACACTGCAGGTTGTAATAGCAAAGACAGAAGGCTACCATGATAACCTCTCTCCTAAAAACAAGTGAACTGGTACCAGCCAGCAGGAGCTGTCCTAATCCAAGGCATGATGTGTCAGGTGCAGCCAAATGTCAGACCCTCTGATCTCATCCATCTAAAACCAGTATCTGTCCCAATAAAGGAAATCCCCTACCTCAAGAAGTTTACAGAAAGCTGCCTCTTAAAGTGTTTGCCTTATTCAGCTATTTGCTTGTGCCATGAATCAAGCACTGCAGCAAAAGCCACTTCCACATGCCCTTGGCTGGAAGCACTGCTGCTCCATGCTCCTTTCTCACTGTACCTGGTATTGTACTTTTTATAATGAGATTTTTATATATATAAAGCTCAGATTTTTGACTTACAGGGGCCTTGCTGCGGTAAATACCATCTCAATTTTGTGCCACTGGTTCAGCTGTTAGATAGCACAGTGAAAATTGTTTCAAAGGGGTAGATGGTTTGTTAAGGTAATAAAAGGGGGACACTACTTCTGCTTTTGGAAAGTTATTGTAAGAGCAAGAGTTTGAGGTCTTACGTAAATTACATGGTAAAAGAGAAACTGAAGCTGGAAAAAAAAAAGGTCTTCAGACTCCAGGGCCGGAGCTGCCTGTCAGCCACCCTGTCTTTTGTGTATCTTTGGTAAACAAACCCCCTCGTTGAAAGTGCTTTATGTTCTCTGGACATTGCTAAACCTTAGCAACCATCATCCTTTATATTCATATTAAGCCACCTTATTTTTCAGATTAGCAGGCTAGAAGCAAGACCTGAAGGAATGGACAGGTTCAAAAGGAATAGTTGATCTCATGACAGAGGTTAGAAACTCACGAATCCTATTTTTTCTTCCTGAACCTGCATTTCCCAGTCTTAGGTGCAGTTAGGGTTGGGACACGCAACTACGCTTTAGCCAATAGACATGCTATGCACCGCTGCCAGGCCGAGCTCCTAAAACATGATCATCCAAGCTCTCTCTCTCCTGTCTGCTCTAGAAAGAAGGAATTCAAGATGGTGAGGCCACAGGATGGAAGGAGCTGGGATTTCTGGGTTATTGCTTGCAGAAGAACCACCCAGAAGCTCCACCTGACCCAGAACAGAACGTGACATGAGCTATTACTGTACAATGTGACTGAGATTTCAGGATTTAAATGTGACTACAGCATAGCCCCACCCAGAAATAACTGATATGAAAGCCAAAATCATCACAAAACAGATTTTCTTAAACCTCACTATCATCTAGACAAAATGAATCACATATCCTAATTTTTTGTAATGAGAGCCTTTACAAACCAATCAAGCATCTAGTAACAGAGACCTGACCAGAATGGCTGAAAGATATATATCACATAAATGAGGCAAATAATCCAGGGCTAATGTGACAGCTCCACGAAGGGACTGAAGCTCCTTTCATCCTTCTACTCCACTGTTTTCACACTGCTCGTCACTCACACATTGGGCAGCAGGAGGATATGACGTCCTCCTCCCAGATTCCCCTTTAAGTAGCCTCTTTGCAAGTCCCCTCGTGCTTCTGCTTATGGCTCACTAGCCAGTTCTGAATTAAGTGGCTGTGCCTACCTGCAAGGGACACTGAGAAATACAGTCTTGCCATGTGCGTTGCCCACCCGAGTAGAACTGAGGAAGTTACTCCTGAAGATGGGAGACTGGCTAGTGGGTGGCCAGTGGGAGTCTCTGCCAGCCCACATCAAATTTCCAATAAAGTATTTTCTTGTCCCCATTCTGATTTTCTTTTGCTGACCTTGACTTTTGAGGTCTTTGGATGATGAGTTGCTGCTCATATCCATAATAGGCAAAGGGAGAGGGAGTACAAAATTCTGTAGAATTAAATGTTCCCCAGGAACACGTTAGCCTTTGATGATTCTTTTCCTATAGATAACCTGCAAAGTATCCTAATGTACATGATAAACATCCACTCATCAACAAATTTCATTGAAAACAACCCAATGAACTGATAATTTTACATGTCTGTACTATGGGCTCAAATTCTCCTGATGTAAGTATCCCCTGAGAATAGTAATGATCCCATGAAATGCTAACCCCCTTAGCCCAAAGATGTGAATTATGACAGGTATATGAACTTGCCTATTGGAAGAATGAATGTGTTGATTTTTAAATGAAGACATCAATATTCTGTATCTCTAAACTCAACTTTTCTCTTTTCTTAATTTTTCTGGTTCAGTACAAATGTATTTTATGATACATATGTGGTTTCCTTTATTAGAAAAATGTAGTCATCTGTACCGTTGAGCCAAATGACAATATTACAGGTCATACAAAAGATTTAGTATTTCAACCCTTGCACTGTTCAAGCTTGCAAAGTGATTCTGGGCAAGGATCAATTTTAATTACACTTTCACTGCTTACCTAATGGAGGAGGTTGGGGCCCCATCACAGGAACCAGAGACCTAAAGACACCAAGGGGAACGCTCCACTGCACCCTTTTCTCAGCTTCTGACCTGCTGCTCTTCCCATTACCCACAGAAGAGGGTTAATTACAGTACTTTTTTTATGACCAGAATCATTAGTGACAGCTGAGTGTTTTGTTTTGTTTTTTTGCATAAACAGGCACCAGGAAACAAACCCAGGTCTCCGGCATGGCAGGCGAGAATTCTGCCACCGTTACACGGTCCCAGGCAGCATTTTTAATAAATGGTATTCATGGTAGGAATCTTGGGCAAGCAGGTAGCTAAAGGAGTCAGGCTTTTATTTCTTTAATTTGCATCAGGGAGTTGATGTGGCAAAGTTTAGTTAAATAACTGAATGCAGCAACCATAAATCACTAAATTATTTGGAACCCCAGCTCGTTTACTCTCCTTTGACCTGGAGTTGTCCCATCCCCAATGGAGCCAGGAGAGGACAGATTGCCCAGGTATGTTAAAGTGTCACTTGGTATTTCATCTTGCCACGTCGAGCTTATTATGTAGAACCAAAGGCCCGAGTGGCACAAACACCCTCCCAGACTCACTCTCTCCCCATTCTCATTTTGCTAGAGTTAGAGGTCTGTTTGCTTCTAAAGTAATTTTCTATCATCTTTAAATTATGACATATTTTAGGCTAAAACTCAGACTTCTTTACATGACCCTCAAAACTGCAAGATCTGGTCTCCACCTCCCTCCCCAAGCCTGTCACAGGCCATTCTCAGACCAGCTCCCAACTTCTTAGCCACAGAGTTGCCCTAAATTTCTTCAGCATGCCCAGCTCATTTCCACCTCAGGACCTTTACTTATCCCTGAATTCTGCAAGATTCGCTCTTTTCTGGGCGGGCCACGGTGGCTCAGCAGGCAAGAATGCTCGCCTGCCATGCCAGAGGACCTGGGTTCGATTCCTGGTGCCTCCCCATGTAAAAAAAAAAAAAAAAAGAAAGAAATATTCGCTCCTTTCTTCCCCTCAAGTCCTAGTTTAAAAGTCAGCCTTCCTCCTCAGAGCAACCAGTCCTGACTGTCCTTAACCAAAATGGCAACCCCTTCTCCATCCTTGTTCTCCATCTCAGCTGCTTGTCTTGTTTCCTTCATGCCATTTAATTCTGAATAAACCAAGGATCCATCAGGAAAAGGAAAACATCAGGGAACTGTAAATCACAAACAATTATTTTTCTATTGTTTTTTACATACAGAATTGCAATGAGCATGGGCAGCAGGGAATTTGAGGTAATGCTTTAAAAACTAGCTCACCCATGCTGTGAATGGTCAAATCGCAGCTTCTTAGGAAAGCACAGGAACTGGCTGGAGGAGCCTGCTCTTCTCACCCACAGACAGGGCCAGGGTTCTCCCTGAAAACAGTTCCAGTGCTGCTCCAGCTCTGGGGCAGATTTGAAGCTGTGAATTCCATGCTAGTGACAAAGCTGTGATCGTTTCATTCTGAACACGTTGGTGAGTGTCACCGGGCACCCACCGTGGACATAAACACATTTTGTCAGATGATCATCTGTTAGCTTATGCTTTGAGCAATGTAATTTCCTGGAAAGAACTCCGAGATAAACTGCAGATAACCAAAATTTTACTTGTGGTGAGTTGACAGGGTCAGCATCCAAAAACAAGCATCCTCCTTTGGGTGTATTTGATCTGATACCACTTTTTCAGACAGCAATTAGATAGCAGGACAGTGTCATCCACAAATTATGATAATCCTCACCCACACAAACCCAGGTCACCTCCAACCCCTTGCCTTTTTATCAATACCAGAAAGCATATATTACATCTGTTTGCTAACTTAATTGCTCTCTGTCTCCCCAACTAAAATATAAGCTTCTTGAGACCAGAAATGTTGGCTGTCTTTCTCATTATTACGTGACGTCATCTTGAAAAGTGCCTGGCTCACAGAGGTTCTCAGTACATACTTGTTGAATGAATGAATGAAACAATGAATGATGCATAAATTCATTAATATGGAAGAGTGCCATTTTGATGGATTACATGAATATCAAGAGTTTTCTTCTTATTCACCCAACATGCAATTATCAATTAAAACACATAATTAAATAGTGATGACCAAAATACAGCTGCGTTTATCCAGTAGAAATGACCTGATCTGCTGGGAGAGTTCTCTGCAGGCACGGGTGTTCTACCGAATCTCTGAAACCCCTGGAGCGCTGTGGCTGACAGCAGCAGCTAAAGCTATGGGGTCTCCTTCCCAGCCTCACCACCCCCGGCCTCACCCCAGTGTGCTGCAGCCATGCTTTCTTCCTGGCCATGCATTTGTGCAAACTAGCTGAAAGGGGAGGCCAGGCCGCTTCACCATAAATTATGTGTATCCAGCATGTGTTCTAAATTACATTCCATTCTCCACAGGCCAGAAAGTCTCCATTTGCCCAACAATGGGCTACAATCTTGATTCATGTGCTTCTTTCAAAATGCTTTTGATAACCTTTTGCTATTTCTGCCTCACTCTTTTAGGAAATGCGCAAAATAAAAAATCACATATCTTCGAAGCACTGAGCCTTAAATTATGAAGATAAGCAATCATCTCTCATATTTCATTCTTTCTCTTAATCAACTGAATTAATTTGTATATTCATTTTCATTTGGGTATGATTATTATGAAAACCTCATGTATAACCAGCTATGACCTTTCTTAATGGCATCATGTTTTGGATTTTTCAAAAGACAGAGAAAAAAAACTGCTTTGGCATCTACTACAACATCCATAATCGATGCCCATTTGATCTTTTTCCTGCCTTTTTTCTATCTTTTAGCAATATCAGTGTCATTTGTCTTTTCCAAATTCAAAGTCACTATTTAATTGCCAATAGGAAAAAAGTTACACCTAAGATAATCTCCATGCTCACACACAATTTATCAAAATGAAAATGTCAAAGCGTCAAAAGTATATCCAACAGAAAACGTTTGCCCAGACTACTGGCTTCCCGTTCATTTTCCTGCATTCCTAATTCAATAATTGCATTAATTTTCATTTATCACAAACTCTCAATTTGGCCTCCATATGGGCCATGTAGACCCCCAAACCTGAATATTCATGCTAAAATTCTCCTTGGGGGACCTACATTATCTGTATGGGCCACATGGGTCAAATAAATCAAATAAATATGGTTCGGCTCAGCCTCTTTGAAGGCAGGATTAGTCTGTAAGTGCAGCATCCTCGCCCCAGTTCGCAGATTTGTGCTTCATTTTCCTCTCTTAAGCTATTTACTTTCTCATGTGTAAATTGATTTCATGTGTCCAGGGCAGAGGGGAAAAGATGAAAAAGGCGAAGACAGAGGAAGAGTTCAGTTTCACCTTTGGCTGTGCAGGTGACACAGGAGGGGGGAAGGGTTTTAAAGGGCCAGGCACCACCCCACCCACCTCATCTTACTTTTGAGAAAGAATTGACCGACACTGAAAGGCAGTGTCCTTTCAATGTGTTTGTGTTTCAGACATTTCCCCGATTATCTAGCATTCCATGGGACACGGTGGTGGCCGAGCAGGCACCCGGGGAGAGGAGCACTGTTAAAGCTTCCTGGTGAGTCAACGCTGCGAGAATGGGCGTGGACAGGTTTCAAAGCTGGAACGCCGCAGCAGCACCCAGGCCTGTAAGCCATCTCGGTGGGAGGTCCTTCAGTGAACAAGGTCTGATTAATTATATCTGAATGCTAATTTCGCTTTTAGCACCCCAGTGCCCAAAGGCCCTGGTTGTTCTAATAGAAGCAAAGCTCATCCCTTTCCCCTCCTCTCCC